>VZRQ01009817.1:564206-645165 GCA_013397975.1 Machaerirhynchus nigripectus | reverse complement strand
TAGCTGTGTATTTGTGGGCCCTGGAAACCCAGGTACTATTTTGCAAAGGGCTCCTTGCAAATGAGAAATGAGCTCCAGCTCCATCATACCTCCTCCCCCACGCTGTGAAAGGTCACAGTTGGCTGAGCTCCATTGTAGCTCCCCTCAGAAAGTGGCGAAGGAATTCAGAAGTCGTTTTTCCCACCAAAAATCAAAAAGAAAAAGAAAGAAAAAAGAACAATTGTACACCATTTCCATTTTCTGAGGAGGAAGTGGTAATTTGTCCCAGCCATGCTATTGCCTGGGAATTCAGCAGCCTTTGGGATTAAAGGAGTTAAACAGCAGGTTTGCCTTAAATCTTGAGGAAAACATGTTGTTTGAGTCGCTTTTTTCCGTGGTAAACAAGCACAAATTCTTCCTAGCACCTTCTCTGTTTGGGGTGCACCCTGCCTCTGGCTTGGCTGGGTTTTACTGAATCCCACCTCAGGTCTCACACAAATAATGTGCCACACCTGAAAGATGCACCCACGCTGGAAAATCTCAGCTTAAGGAAAACAAGTAAGAAATGCACTGAAATGCCCTGAAATTCCATCTCCTGAGCAGACATGGATTCCAAAGCACAAATTAATTATGTTCTGTGGGCTCCCTCATCCAGTGGGTCATGGCTGAAAACCGGATGAGAATCCAGCAAATGGATTTTTCACTTTTAAATCATCACAGCAGCAGGGGTGTCACTGGAAAAGCCCCAGATCCTCCTTTGTTGTGAACCAGCCCCTCCAAACCATACTGCAAAATTTCCCCCCAGGTCTCCTGCCCAAACACAAATCCATTCTGTCTCCTCAGCATGAAATCCTGTATCCCAGCTGTGCTTTGGGTGAGTCTGTCCCATATTTTTTGTCTTTATTCGCACGTGAGGCCTGCCTGTTTCCCTCCCTGCAGAGGACAGACCTTGTCTGGGCATGAAATCAGGCTGATTAGGGGAAGAGGCTGGGTTGCCTGTGACACTTGGGTAGTTTGAGCTGATCAGTTCCTCACGCAGGCACCAGCTATTAATGGGCTGCTTTCTGGAGACCTCCAGGGCTGTCAATAACTCATTCTAATCAGGTCAGCCAAGGCTGCACGTCAAATAAACAAAATGCTGCCTGCCTCTAAATCCTCTGCAAGAACCCCAAGTCGAGGCAGCAGCTGAGCAGGAGAAGGGGGCACTTCTGATGCTCATTTCCCTCTGTCCTTTTTCCCAGAGGGGGCAATTCAGAGGAGCTGAATCTTCACACCTCGAATTCGTATAAAAGTACATTATTAATAAATTGTGTTCACTGGGTAAGAGTGAGATGAGAACCAACACGAACGTGATGGTGACATTTACTATCACAATTTCAAAAAACTGCTTTCAACGGCTCGTTGCAAGATGCAGTCGCCAGCAAGAAGACAGAACGTGCAGACACCTCATTTTTGCATGCTTTTCCACTCTGCATCAGGGATGTGATGACAGAAATGGTTCTTATAACTATTTATTTAGGGCTTTATTATAATGCTCATGCCAGAGGGCCCTGGATTAAGATGAATCAGAAGTTTTAATCATGTCATTTCACTGCTTTTGTGGACCTGACTTGGCGTTCGCTTGTAGGCAACTGCTGGCTTTACAAAGAAAACTGTGCGAAAAGTCTGTATTTTTCACTGCATTAACAATGGACAAAAAACCCCAGCTCACAGGAGCAATATGTATCCACTGTTCTACACATTGTTCGTGTTCTGAAAAGGAAGAGGAACGGGGCTGGGCTGCTCCAGAAATGAGACAGAAATGCCATTGAGGTCTCATTTCCTGCGCAGGGGCTTGCGAGAGCTCCAGCGGCTGCAGCCAGCGGTGGGTGAGGGTTGTGTCATGGCTCGTAAGAGCTGCTGCATCCTCCTGAAATCACTCATCCAAGATGAAAAAGGTTAAGAATGGATCTGCTTTTAATCAGTGTGAGAGCCCTAACAGCTCACCCGGAGCTGGGGACAGTCCCTTTGAGTGGGGAGCAGAGATCCCCTCGTCTCCACCCAGCGATGAGTGGGAGCGAAGCCTCGGGACATCTCAGCATCCAGAACACTCTCAGTGTGTCTGGACATTAAGGGACCATCCCTGACGTGCCCAGTGATGGTCAGCAGGCCCCTGGCCACAAGCAGCACAGCATGTGCCCAGCTGGACATCAAACCCTTCTGAGTAATTGTTTAAAGTAGTCTCAGCCAAGCAGAAATCTGAAAATGTCAGAGCTGTTTTAGGTGCTGGTTGTACTCAGTGCCTCTCACACTCACTCATCAGGCCCCAGAAATGGTGGGGTGGCTTCCAGTGTTGCTGCTGGTAAATGAAAGTTTAGGGGCTGTGGGTGTTGAACACTGGCTTTTGCCATTTGAGGTGTTTCAGGGTGGTACACCCCAAGCTAGCCACTACCAGGGTGTGGGGCTTTCAAACCCATTCTTCCCCCCAACTAAAAGTCATGGATTTGTGGAAAAAATTCGCAGTTTGGCAACACTGTGTATCTACTGGGCAACTTTCATGGGACAAGAGGTCATTGGTAGCTTCTCCTTTCCCCTGTGTGCTTGCATGGAGCACAGAGAGGCAGCTTCATCACTTCGTGGCTGCAAGAATAACAGTGGAATAGGAAACTCCAACTGCACTGGAAAAAACCCTCTTCATTTCCAGAAGTTGCCTTGGGAGAACAACAGGGATAATGTTCATTTCAACCAAAAGAAAACATTCTGAACAATATTTTAGGTTTGTTTTTTTTTTTAAATATATTGTGGCCTTTTCTGGGAAATTAATTTCCTCATCTCATCTTCCTCCTCCTTCCCTTTCACCTGAAGTGATGGACAGCATAAAAGACATTTCTTGATCCCAGATGTGTTCCATTTCCTGCAGTTGAAATTGAAATCATTGCCTTCTTCATAAATACCTGCCAGGGATGGAGATGCACAGCCTAAGAACTCTCTGCAACTGCTTTGGTTCGAAACAAATAAATCAGAAGGATTTGAGGAGGTAGCCAGCATTTTCTAATTTGTTTCTACTGGCAAAAGCGCTGCAGTGAGGTTACATCCAAACAAATTTGGTGGCAGCATCTGCTCTATAATGACCTAAATGTCTAAATCTAACTTTAGAAAGTGACTTGCAGCAGGTTCAAGCAAGCTTTCAGAGCTTTATTTTCCCCCCTTTAAGTGAAGAGCTGATCCACGGGGTTTGTGCAGCTGATTTTGGGATCCACGGAGGGATCCTAAGCCCAGCAGAGCTGCTGTGAGTGGACCAAGACCCCTGCATGTTCAGAGGAGCACATCAGTGCTGTTTGTGGTGGACCACAAAGGGTTTGACACACCAAGAGATGGTCCTGGAGGGAGAGAGGACGTGTTTCAATACCCCACCTGACAGCTCTGGATTAAAAAGGGCAAATGTGGGTGTTTTGCAAAGCTTCAGCTGTTGTATGGTCCAGACCCTGTCTCTGGGCAGTCTGTGGCTGGGCTTTAGTGCACAGAACTGCTCTGTTTATATCTATATATACAGGATTTTTGCATCCAGGCTATATAGATGTTGAAAAAAATGTTTTATTACGTTGTATCATACACACATAAAAAAATATAAATGCATGAACAATACCACATTTCTGTGCTGTATGAGAAAATACACTTTTCAGGGGTATTTTAAATATTTAAGATGCCATTCTGGAATAAAATGAATCACATTAATAATCCTAATAAAACGTAAAATCCGTGTCAAAAGATATAAGGGATTATTACTGTATATGATGTAAAGAAACAATTAAAGAGCATGTTAATGCCTTCTGTCCCATGCAGCTTTGGCCTTTTAGGTGTTTTATTGTATGGTTTTCTTTTCTCTTAAAGTTAGTGGTAAAAACACATCTCAGGTCAAAATAGTAAATCGTGAATCACCCGCAAATTCAGCTCATTTCCTATCTCTCACTGAAAAAATGTTGATTCCAGGCATGGGAGCAGAACTTTGAGCCAAACAGTAATTTCTTTATGGTGTGGATGACTCATAGGAAAGAATGCCTCATGGGGATAGCAGGAGAAAAAACTAAAGAAGGGGGAAAAAAAAGTAAACTTTCTTTAAAGAAACAGGCAATCAAGTGAAGGGCAAAAGGTCAGAGAAAGCCCTCAGCTGTTTTTGTGATGCTCCTGTGATCCTCTCAGTGCCCTCCAGCTCCTCTGCCCTGAAATGCCATCGTTATCCCCAGGAGCTCCGAGGCAGGGGCCAGCCCTGGAGAGGAGAGGTGTGAGAGCAGATGGAGCCCACCCCTGGTTAAAGAGCCCCGAATCAGGCTCGGGAGCTCTTTTCACACCACCCCTGGTTAAAGAGCCCCGAATCAGGCAGGGGAGCTCATTTCACACCACCCCTGGTTAAAGAGCCCCGAATCAGGCAGGGGAGCTCATTTCACACCACCCCTGGTTAAAGAGCCCCGAATCAGGCAGGGGAGCTCATTTCACACCGTCTCGCACCACCCTGGGAGTGGGTGTTCTCTTCCCAACGCTGATCCTGGTGTGAAGTCCTGGGAGCTGATCCCGCTCGTTTCGTGGCAGTGATCCCTGGTGGGAGAACGATGCAGAGCCAGCAGGTACCTCTGTTTTGGGGTGGTTTTCATGTTTTTGATGGTCAATCCCCCTTGAGTAACTCCACTTACGAGCCTCTTTTGCATCACTCTTTCTTTATGCACAAATGTGAATAAAAGCAGTTTAGCCTCCTCCACAAGTTGCTTTGTGATCTCCTGATGGGCCTTTAATTATCACAAATACTCCTTGCCCTCCCTGGGAAGTGTCTCCTCCCTCAGGCAGATCTATCCAGTGGGGTGAATGGATATTCATCAAGCACATTTCATGAAGGCTGATTGAGAAATGAAACAGAATTTCAGCTCAGCTTTTGGCAGCAATACCTCATTTGATTGCCATTCCTTTTTTTTTTTTCCTTTCCCCAGTGCTAATGAATGATTAATTTCAACCAGCATTGCTATCTACATTTACATAATTATTTATGTGCAATTTAAACATCTTGCCTCCTGTTCCAGAGTCAATATCACATGGCCAGGAATACAAAACAAGGTAATGATGCAACATTAAAATGTAGGGTGGCTCGTTCCTGTGGGGGAGCCATGTGCTTCCTTAATGTCACGGATTTAAGGCCGTGCTCAGGACCAATTAATTTCAGTCTGTGAAGACTAAGAAAATTATTTGTGTTATCTCAGTACAGATCATTACCCTCTCCCACGCATTTTAGGAGCTTTCAAAAAAATGTGATTCAGGTTCCAGCAAGATATAATTTGAGGCCTGAGGCAAATTTCCTCTTCAGCACCTTTCCTTCACAGGGATGCTACAGCAAATGGACTGACATTTATGTACTGTGATTGCTATAAGAAATAAACCAGATTTCTCTGATTTTCCATGAACACTTAAAATACGAAATAGAAATGTGCCCCTTGAAAGAATTATTTAAGAATTAATTCTTGGCGGTGTAGGAAAATGCATTACAAAATTAAAGTTTATATTATTAAAAAAAAAAAAAAACAAAGTAGAATTGGAATTGAATTAACTTCTTTCCACTCCAATTCACTTCCTCACCTGCTAAAATATAGTAGAACTGTTTCATGAGTTGGATTTACCCCTAGGAGTTGTTTCCAGAAGGTGAAATTCACAGAGTGTAAATAATCTGCAGGAAGAAAAGAGTTGTTAACAGCAGATTGGCATAAATTATTTGTTCCTTATTCCCAGGCCGGGGAGAGCTCGGCCCTGTGACACTGTTTCCAACCACAGCACATCGGGAAGCGCGAGGTGGGGAGTCAGAGCTTCCACAAACATTTGGGAAATAATAAGACTGTATATCCGGAGTGCCCTTTGCCATGCGGATGGAACCAAGATCAAAGGGCTGATTTCCCTCTGCCTGGTGCCAGGGTCAGGGCTCAGCCCTCTGAGCTACACTGGGTGTTGGACACGACGCTCTCCAGCCCCGAGCAGCTTCTCACAGACCACAGGTGAGAGCCAAGTGCTTTCCCTGGCTTTGGGCTGTCCTGTTTTCACTGGGCTTTGGGGTGGCGATGCCTGCTGGAAGACACAGAAGGAGCAGGGTAACAAACATTTCACTTCAGAAAGCACTGCAGCCGTGTCACTTGTACCACCCCTTGGTGCCCCCAGCAGCTCTGGCAACTCACTGCCCCCTCTCCTGCATTAGAGCTTGCAGAGGGCTGAAGTCTAGTCCAGAAGCCTGTTTATCAAATGTCCTTATCAAAATGATAACTGCAATAGATCCACGCTGGGCCTTCCTAGCTAGAAACAGACCGGCCTTCCTCACTTACTGTGTTTTCTTTCAATGTAACAAATAATTGTAAAAAAGGTTTGTATAGATCTGCCTGATTAACAGGGAGGAGAGAAGCGGCAGGCTCACTCATTAGAAGGCAAACAGCTGCAGTAGGGAGACCTGCACCGTGACTTCCCATAGGGTGTGAGGATTTTGGATCAGCCAGGGACCACCAGCAGCTGGAGGACGAGTGCAGGCCATGGGTGACCCGTTTTGGCACGGGTAGGACTCAGGGAATTGCAGGACAGAGGTTCTGAAACAAGCTCGGGCTGCAGGAGGAGAAACACCGGGAGCCCTGTGCTCCACATCCAGCACACAGGAGAGGCAGAGCCCGGGGTCCCACCCGAACCTGGACAGGTTTTCCCAGCGAGCGGCTCCAAGCCAGGGGATGGGAAGTGTCCCTGGCTGTCCAGAGGGAACCAAACCCTGCCGGGGACAATGTATGTGTCGAGGAGGCCGCTCTGAAGGTGAGCACGTGGTGGAGGGACCCACGGCCACGGGTGTTTGTGATGACAGCTGGTGTGAAGGAAAACGTCCTGGTTTTCCAGTGGAAAAGGCGCCGTCAGGCCGGGTTGTGTCAGGAGCTGGAAAAGCACACTTTCTAGTGCAGGAGCCCAACAGGAGCAGCTGTGTGCTCCTGGTTTAGCTCAACACTCGACATGGAAACTGGAAAGCTTGGTTTGGGAAGGACAAGATGTCAGTCAGTGTAACTGGTAACTAACACATCAAGAGGCTGAAAGAAATGGCAACCCCTGCCAAGGGAGGATCGGGAGGCACACAGCAGGCTGTGGGTAATGGTCCAGATGTGTCCTGCTGAACTAAACATCTGTGCCATGTCTGCCTGTGATTACAGCTACCCACACTCGGTGCCTCTGGTGGAGCAGGGGACCGTGGGACCCCCACACCCCTGAACACAGCAGAACAGCACAGCAACGAGAGATGGGATCACTGAAGGAGCCAACTCTGCCTCAGCATCAGCCCTCACTGAGGCACCACTGAGAGACCAACGAGCATCTCTATTACTCTATTACATCTCTAGTTCTGTTAAAATTTTGCAGCCTACTCTTTCATTTCAAGTTAATTAACAGTAATGAGAATATTGCATGGATTAGGAGGTGGCTCTTGTTTAGCAGAGCATCAGCTTTGTTTGTCTACCAGGACTATTCTCATTTTACTGGCTTTCAGATCCTCGTTAGATATTAAAACCAGGAACCTGCAGGGGAAAAGCCCTTCATCACGTTTCTACTAAGTCAGTGTTTGCGCTGAGTAGGTTATGGCACTCTCTAATTATTGCTAACTTCCATTAAATTTGAGGTTTCTTTCTTATTAAAACATAATTAACTGGATGAGATTGGAGGGAAACTACGCTTAACACCAAAAAATTGCAATGCAGCTGAAGGTGGAAGAGCTTAGAAACAAAAGCGGGGAGGTGAGACTGTCAATATTTTGAACCTTCTGTCAAATCCCCAGACTGTTTCATTTTGAAAGGGCAGCAACAACAAACTTTCCAGAAAACTTGCTTTCATGTTTTCGTGCCCATCGTCATTTCTTTGCTGTTTGTTTGTTTTAAAATGCTCTGCTCCACTGGTGGCCATGGTATGCTGGGTTACAACACAGTGTTTCCAGACACGGAAGAATGTTTATATATCTGTGGGGAAACATTTAGCTATCTTTTAAAAATAAGCTATTTATGTATCTGGGCGTAAAAGACTGATGTTCAGCTCAGAGCCTCATCCCATCAGCCTTCCCTCTGCTCTGGGTCACTGTGGTCATATTTGCAGGGTAGATCTGCAATTATTTTTTTATGGTTGTCCCTGTAGCTGGAAGATCACGATCATGAACTTCAGAGCCTTCATAACAAGTAAACCCTTAATGATGCCAATGTCACATGGGGTATTTGCAGGAGTTTGAAATAGATCTGGATAAAACAGCTAAACAAAATGAATGAGGTTTTAATTTTTTTTTTTTTTTTTTAAGGTAAGATGTTTCAGTAATCACTGTAAGAGTTCTTACTTGAAGCACAATGCATTACACCGATTTTACATACTGATTTTTGCTTTTGACCATTCAGCAGCTTATTTGCCTGATTCTGCCTTAATGCACTGGCATAAAGGTGAAGTCATTCTGTGTGAGTGAAAAACTAGAGCATAACTAGTCCAGACACCAGCCTGGTGTCTCTGCAGAGAGCAGAAATTCCAAAAAGGAGCAGGACAAAGCTGACAAGTCTGTACTCATCCCACGGGAAAGGCTGCTGTGTGCTCACAGCGCTGCTCCTGAGCTTCCCGACTGCATCCCCGAGGAACGCTGTCCTGTGTGTCCCGGGGGCAGGGAGCTGCGCTGGGAATGGCGTCTGACAGATCCGGGGCTTGCACACACGGAGATCTGGCAAGGGAGCAGCTTTTTACCTGTGCACAGAGTGACAGAACAAGGGGGAATAGTTTTAAACTAAAAGAGAGGAGGTTTAGATTGGGTATTGGGGAAAATTCTTCCTTGTGAGGGTGGTAAGGCCCTGGCACAGAGAAGCTGTGGCTGCCTCTGGATCCTTGGAAATGTCCAAGACCAGGATGGATGGGGCTTGGAGCAACCTGGGATGGTGGAAGGTGTCCCTGCCCATGGCAGGGGGTGGAAAATGATGATCTTTAAGGTCCTTTCCAAACCAAACCATTCTGTGATTCTATGAATAAAAACAAACCTCCAGGCACATGGTTTGGGAAACAGATCTTTTGATTTAACTTTTATGAGAGTGCTTGGTGACCCAAGGACACCAAATAGTTTGATTTGTCACTGATAACATTATGACCATCCCCCTAACAAGCGTGAACAGCTACAAGTGTATTTTAGGATTTATTTTTGTTTTGTGTAGAAATGCACCACACACGGGGACCTACCTCCCGAATTCAGCCCAGGTTTGAACTGGAGACTTCCTCATGTGCCCGGCTCCTCTCGGACTGGCGATGGCTGCGATGATTCCTCAGCCCAAGTGCAGGACTCACAGAGGCGGCCAGGGCTGATGGATGCAGCTGGAAGCACTTTTTGGAGGACGGCAGAATAATGTCACACCTGAAGAAGGGGCACCTGCCATCCGCTCCGGCCCGGGCATGGAGCTCGCAGGGCTCGGAGGGTCGGGGGATTCCCGGGTCGGGGGAGCTGAGGAACACGGGTGGGATGGAGCCGCCTGTGAAATGGGCTCTGTTTGCTGGTTAAACACAGAGCGGAGCTGTTCGTAAATGCCGGGTACCATCTGCTGGCGGGCGGGAGCAGTGCGGGACGGGCGGCAGGGACAGGGATGGAGCAGGAGAAGGGATGGAGCAGGGACAGGGGTGGAGCAGGAGAAGGGATGGAGCAGGGACAGGGGTGGAGTACGGACAGGGATGGAGCAGGGAGAGGGATGGAGAAGGAACAGGGGTGGAGCACGACAGGGATGGAGCAGGAACAGGGATGGAGCATGGACAGGGGTGGAGCAGGGACAGGGATGGAGCAGGGACAAGGCCTGGGAACATCACTGGGGGCTGGGAGCATCACCCAGGGCTGGAGAAATGGACGGGGCTGGGAGCATCGTCAGGGACTCTGAGGATGGAGCAGGGCTGGGAGCATCACCCGGGTCTCAGAGCATTGCCCATGGCCAGTGGGAGCTTAACAAACAGAATCCTGGTGTCAGGCTGGGTTCATCACATCATTCATGCCCTTAAAATTCAAACCCCACAGAGAGTAAGTTAATTGTCTGAAAAATTCCACAACAGAGCTGGAGGACTTTTTGCAAGGGCATGGAATGACAGGACAAGGGCAAATGGGTTTAAAGTGCCAGAGGGCAGGGTTAGATGGGATATTGGGGAGGAATTGTACCCTGTGAGGGTGGAGAGGCCCTGGCACAAGGTGCCCAGAGAAGCTGTGGCTGCTCCTGGATCCCTGGCAGTGCCCAAGGCCAGGCTGGACAGGGCTTGGAGCACCTGGGACAGTGGAAGCTGTCCCTGGGGTTGGAACAAAATGAGTCTTAGGTCCCTTCCAGCCCAAACCATTCTGTGGTTCTATGATCTCATAAACTGACCTAAATCAATGGACAAATCAATCAGCATCTCAAATTTGTGTAGATGCCAGAGTTCACCGATTTCAAGCCCAGTTTTTATCCACTGACACGACACAAAGCCGTGTACAGAGATGCTTTGTACAACTCAGTGCACGCAGATGTTTTCCCCAAGAGCTCTGAGGTGTCCGTCAGCAGTTTGGGAGCTCCTGAACCAGTCCCCAGCTCAGTCACTTTGAGACCCCCTAGGCCAGGGAATGTCCCCAGGCCTCAGAACTTTCTCTGTCTCTGGCCAGCAGCTACAGATGCAGTTTGGCAAACTCCAGGTTTTGTGACACTTGTGATAAAAAAGAAAATAATATTCTTAAAGCATATAGGAAGAAATGTCTCAATTTTGTAATCAAAAGTCAAAAGAAGTGAGTCTGAAAGGCTGTTTTAGCAGTTGAACTGGAGTGGGGTGAGGACTCTGGTTGCTAACAGCTGTTTGCCAATAGAACATTCTCTGGCATTTTCTCTGAGGAAAGCTCAAAAGATCTTTTCACATTTACAGTCCCCAGAATGGGTGTTAAGTTTCCTATTATTGTAAGAACAGCCTGGGAATCTCGGTGCCCTGCGTGGGAGCCAGATGCCTGGCCAAGCACAGGCAGCAGCTGGGGAACAGTTGAGAAGTGCCCGAGAGCTGGTGCCAGTTGGAAGGAAGAAAAAATTCCCAAGGAAAAAGGAGTTTTCAGAAGGAATTTGAAGTTAAGTTGGGGTGACAGGAACGTGAATAAATGATTATTTTAGTATATGGAGGGGTGAAAAAAAAAGGGAGAAAATATGTTTTAGTGATTCTGAAGAGACCAGAGTGACCAGGGGTACCAAGAGAGGAGCTGGGGAGAGGGAGGAGCTGCAGTGCTCCAGAACAGGACAGCTGCTAATGCCCTCCATAATTCCTGGGAAAACAGGAGGTCTGAGCTGGGAGTGAGGTCTGAATGGATTCCAAATGCTCTGAGGAAAAGTTCTTTAATTTCTGAATAACCTTATTTAAAAAAACCAGTTTGATTTTGAAATCATCAGTACTTATTTCCTCAATCTCATTTTCATCAGCAAGAAAAGGTAACACACTCCAGGTCTGCAGCCTGTTGGGTGCTATCAGTTTGGAGAACATCAGGCAGCTGTGAAGTAACTTAATGAGCCAAAAAACGTGACTCTGATCATCCTAATCCGTCAGTTCTCCACTGCTGTTTGATATCTTGCTCCATCAAAGGAACAAATCACGGATTGCACAACTTAAGTGCAATTTAAGGACACTTAAATATTAACAGAAGGGGACTGCAGATGAAGTTGCAGTGGCTTTGAATCTTAATTTTCAACAGTACTGTCAATCACTGTCATTGCTGTCATTACTCTGGGTGTGCAAAAATGAGTTTTTCAAACAAGAAAGATGAATAAATTGTATACAAATACGGGTGCACATTCCTGTGTGTGAGGGAAGTTTATCTGGTTGCTGCTGCCAAGAGGCTTCTGTGCTCTGGTAATTCAAGAAAAACTAAAATTTTAAATATTTCCGCATTGCTTCCAGTTTAAATAGCCAAACAAGGGGACTTCTTTCATGCCTGTGGCCAGTATTTGTTTTCATGTCCAGCAGCAAGATAATAGAGACAATAATTCCTTGCTGTTCTCTCTGGAGATGCTGTGGGTGAGGCTCTCCTGCTGAGAGGCACAGAAAGGAAGGGACGAAGGGGAGGAGAGGAGAGGAGAGGAGAGGAGAGGAGACTGCTGTGAGTAACCAGCAGTACAGAGGCTGACTTTGGGGACAGCAGTGCCCACAGAGGGCCATGTGTGTGGTGGGGACCAAACTCGCAGCCTCCAGGCTGCATTTCAGCTGGAGGAGCAGTGACAACTCAAATGTCAGATAAATACTGATCGTACTCACTTGGATTTGTGTGGTTGTGTTGAAAAGCAGCCCCCACTCCTGTGCCAGGCTCCTTCCTCGGTGGCCCCACTGCTCTTCAGCCCGGCAAGGAGTTCTGCAGATGCTCTCATGATAAGCTATGCAAAAATAGGCTCATTCTCAAACTAATTCAGGCATTAAGATAAGCTGAAAGTCTGAAGCTTTATCTGAATCTGCTCACTGGATTCAGAGTGCACAGGAGCAGTTTCCACTGATACCTGCACACCATAGATCAGCTCATCCCCTGCCTTGTGCTTGACATGATTACCTTAAATCAAATGACTCTGACAAGATGCAGATTCTCCTTCTACTGCTCCCACTTATTATCAATTTTAAGTTGTAATTACAATTTTTTTTTTTTAATTCAAGCATTTTTTAAATTCAAAAGCTCCCCAGCTTTCAGAAACAAGATATTTCATGCCTACAATTCAGGGAATGAGGTGCTGAGAGGAGCAGACACCACGGCAGGGGTTTCTTTTCCTGCCTGTGATGCAGTTCTGTACTCTGCCCTCGTTCCTGGGATGGCTCAAACCACGCAGCAGAGCTGGGCTTTATCACAGTGTGTATGCAATTGTCTGCTTCAGCTGTCTTGAGAGAACAGCTTGGATGCAGAATTGGAGGCATTGCTAGGAACTGGTCCAGCCAAAGGCATTTCAGGGATGCTGAGCAGCAAATGAATGGCCTGCACAGCTCCTGCTGCCTGCCAGCCCCAGCACGGCAGAGGGTAAGTGAAAACTGGTTATTGCTGCCATAAATGTCCCTCTGTGGCAGCTCTGTGCATGTGTGTGCTGTTCCCTGGCCATCAGTGACACCATCTGACTTCTCAAGGGCTAACACCTCGCTTTGTGCATGCTGCTGGCCTCAAAAGCAATTAAAAAGCCGAGAGATCTTGCACAGCACATTCCCAGGAGCCTCTGCTGATCAGGGTGGTTTCCCCCAGCTCACTGTGGCTGGTTTGATTCCACTGAGAGATGCAGTTCTAGTTCAAGTGGACGTGTTTGAACTGTATTTTGCAGTAAAAAAATGCTACAAAACAAACAGCTCTTCCTGAGAGCTCCATGAATTCACCAGAGCCAGCATGGCTGCTTTCATTCTGTCCTGTCTGGAAGCCCTGACCACGGTCTGTAAGAGCTGCAGGTTCTGAATCACCCCCTCCTTCCTGGGGATGCTCACCTGGAGAAGAGAAGGCTCCAGGGAGAGCTCAGAGCCCCTTCCAGTGCCTAAAGGGGCTCCAGAAAAGCCTCAGAGGGACTGGGAACAAGGGATGGAGTGACAGGACAAGGGGGAATGGCTTCCCATTGCCAGAGAGTTAGATGGGATACTGGGAAGGAATTGTTCTCTGTGAGGGCAGTGAGGCCCTGGCACAGGGTGCCCAGAGAAGCTGTGGCTGCCCCTGGATCCCTGGCAGTGCCCAAGGCCAGGCTGGATGGGGCTTGGAGCAACCTGAGACAGTGGAATTGTGCAGCAAAGAAATGCAGGTGATTCTACTGCAGAAACAATAAAGAACGAGAGCACTGATCCTCAACAAAAACTCCTTAAATGAGCCCTGATTTGGCACTGCAGCATCTCCAGGCTTTTCAGGCAGAACTAGGGGAGTCTAATCTGATTTAAAATGCATCCAAATTCCCAGCAGCAACCAGCAGGGAAGCAGGGCAGAGCTGACATCCAGACGGGCAGCTCTGGGAGGGGACGTGGCGCTGAGACAGGCTGGGACACCTGAGGGTCAGTGTCTGTCTGCAGGCACCTCCCTCCAGCCAGGGCAAGCTTCCAGTGCCACTAGCACCACCAAACCCTGTCCCACTTCCAGCCACTGGCTCCAGTCCCAGCTCCTCTGCCTGACCAGGGCTCGTGGCCACCTTGACCTTGGTGTCCCAGGTATGGAAATAACATGAATGGAAATGCTTCTGTAGGTGCTGGGCAAATCGAGACCAAAAGTGTTTAAGAGAAGGAAAAAAAACCCCAAAAAACTATTTTAAGCCTGTGACTGACTGTATTTCTTGGGACCAGAGCAGCCCACAGGCCATCTGTCTCCTGGAGAACTGGTCTGTGAGGCTGGGCACAGACAGATCCTCGAGCACACCATGACTTAGAGATCGGCTCCAAGACGGGCAGCAGCGTTTTATTTGCTGGCTCAGGACAACCATCCGTGGGCACTAATCCCTTCTTCATCCTCCTGAGGAGAGCCAGCTGAAGGGGAGGTCACCAGGATTTGCCCCGAATAGCCGGGGTTCACAGTGCAGGCTGGAGCCAAGGTTTGGATAAGCATAAAAAGCTTTGGATAAGCCATATTAAAGCAGAGGTCAGATGAGATCACTCGACTGCTGATCGTTTGTGAGCAAAGTATTGTTTTCAGTTTCCACAAGGGATCCTGATTTCTGAGGAGATGGGTTTTCCAGGGACTGCTTCTCTCTGATGTTAACAGGAGGTGTCAAGTCAAAGTGGATTTTTTTCCCCTGCTTGTCGTCATCCTCAGCAGAGTCCCATCGAGGCCAGCTCCGAAAATCTTCCTGCCTTGCACAGTCCCTCATACACCACAGCTGAAATCACCAGCAACTGATGAAACTCAGCAAACCCCTCCTCTTTTAAAGAGCACCAGACATGCATATGCTGGGATTCAGGAGAAAAATCTACTAAATCTAGAAAAAAATGGGTTGCAAGGTTTTGGGAAGATGCTTTAGGGGAAGCTCCTCCTGTCCTAAACCTTGGGGTGAGTGAACAAAACCAACTCAAGGACAAACCTCCACTTTTCATCTTCTGCAGGAACATCACCAACGCAAGGCAGCCTGGCAGATCCCTCCTCCTCATAGCCCTGAGTACAGGAATGCTGACAAACCTCTGCCAGTGCCCCCAGGCACAGCCCTGCTCGGGTGATTTCCCCATGAACATTTTTTCCTGGCTCAGTTCACTGCCTCACTCATGGATTTGTTTCATCTCAGTGACTGATATGCTCTTCCCAGAGTCCTAATCACTGAAACAGAGTGTTTAACAAAACCAGACGTGTTTATCCAATACGAGGAGTCATAGTTGGCTGGGAGAATGTGGAAACAAGTGATGGAGACTGCCAAGTACTCATGAGCACTGTTAATGGTACAGTGCAAGAGAGATGTCCAAAAAGACAGCTCCAGAAAGTGAACCTTAACCCTTGGAAGGACTAAATGAGATGAGGGCAGGGCTTGTCCCTTGCTGCTCTCCCCCATCCATGCCCAGCTCTCACGGATGCAGTGCATCGGAAGTGAGACTCAAGAAATCCCTGAGGCCCCTGGACACTGCAGAGGTGCTCATTTCCCTTCTGTGACAGCAGAGTTCTTCACAAGTGTGTCCTGACCCCCCGCTCTGCAGCCCCAGCTGTGGTTTCAGTGGATCCTGTGTTAACACTCAGCTCCCGGGTCCCTGGCGGGCACCACTGGGGCAGGAACTTTCCTCTGGAGCTGGCTCGTATGAGCTTTGGCCACTGCGTCTTCAAATGCTCAGCACAAAGTAAAATAGAGCAAAACTTACCCTGCTGATAAAGGCTGGTAATCACCAGAGTGTGAAGAGGCAATTCAGAGATTATCCTCCTATTAGGAACGTCACTCCAGTGACACATAAGGATGAGAACTTGAATTTAACAAATACTCACTTGTGGGGATTGTATTTTCATTGGAAAGCCCTCCAAAAATTGCAAAAGGGGTTAAAAACAAGTTGCTGAAAGGAGATGAACATCGTCAGGATCTCAAGAATATGTTGCAAAAGCTCTCTGAAGGTTGGGAGAGCACAGGAGCAAACCCACGAATTAAAAGTTCCTCTAGGGAAAATCAGGCTCTGACCTGGCTGAAGAGATACCAGCCAGTTCCTCTGAGCTCCAGATCTGCAGTCACTGATCTTTTTTCACTGAAAATCAGAAATGGAGAGTGACTGACATTGCTTAAAACAAGACACTGAATGTCTCCAATGAAGGCAGCAGCAATCAGTGATTTGGACACCAGCCTTGGTTTTTTGGCTGAAGTCTCTACCAGTGTTCACATACCTTCCCCCCTTGAGCGTTTAAAGGAAAAAATTAAAACCATTTTGGTGAGGATGAAAGGCAGGAAGTCCTCAGAGAAGGGAAATAACTTCAAGAGAGAAATTCCCCTTCACCTGTCAAACATTATCTCATACTTGCAAGTCTTTTGGGCTTGCAGCTGAAAGGGTCACGTTCTGATAGAAATATTCCCTGGGGGGCTAAGTCAGGTTGCTATAAAAGGTGTAAGGAATTTTAGGAGAAGTGTACTCCTTCAGGGATTGCTAGCACTAGGTGTGGAAGAAAGGAGAGTTGGGTGGCTAAAAAAGAGTTCAGGGTTAGATGGGAAATTGGGAAGGAATTGTTCCCTGTGAGGGTGGGGAGGCCCTGGCACAGGGTGCCCAGAGCAGCTGTGGCTGTTCCATCCCTGGAAGCGTCCAAGGCCAGGCTGGACAGGGCTTGGAGCACCCTGGGACAGTGGAAGGTGTCCCTGCCCGTGGCAAGGGGTGGAAAGGGATGATTTTTAAGGTCCCTTCCAGCCCAAACCATTCTGTGATTCCCTGATAAAATGCTCAGCCCCATCCTCCTGCTCTCATTCCTCTGCTTTAGTTTTGTTCCAGAAAAGTGCATCACCTGTCTCCCTTGGAAACCCGTCCCTATGGCAACATGCAGGAATATCTCCATGCAGACATGACAGAGCTCTGACAGCCCCTTCTCTCTGTGACACTTCGTATGGCACCGTCCCGAGGCTGTCGCAGAGATGATGGGAGCTCGCCTGTGTCAAGACACCACTTGGAAAGATTTTCCACTTGGAAGATTTTCCACTGAGAACTTGTTTTTGCAGTCTTTCACTCTCCTGGCTCTTGAACTCTCAGTCTGTGTATCACGACTGCAATTTCATCTGAAATGTGTTGCAAAATCCATGTATTGCCTTTATCAGCAAAAACCCGTAACCTCAAATGAGATGTTTTTGACAAGACCTACTTTCCATAAAGCCACCCTTGCCAAGCACCACGAGCTGCTTCTGTGGTCCTTTCCAAACTCAATCCCACACTGGCTTTTCACTCCTGGGTTTTTTTTAACTCAGTTGCTAAGAAAGTTTACTTGTACCTATGCCACCAACAGCACGAATTTCTCGCTCTGCTCTTTAGGGATTAACATTGTTATCATCCTCCCCACTCTGTTGTGAGTAAATATCTGAGCATGTCACAAATTTACCAATTAAAAACACCCCGTGCACTGCTGGCTGTGGGTGATAAGAGGGAGCCTATGTGTACGTAGGGTGATAACCTTGGGCTCCAGGAATTGTAGTCAGGAATTCTGATTTCAGAAGCATAAAACTCCTCCCCAAGGGCATGCTAGCAGCCACAGCCAACAGCTCTGGGCTATGTCCTAAACATCTGCAGGTCCAGAAAGGTCGAGACCCTTTGGAGTGATGCTCACAATGAAATCTGTCACAGCTGGGCTTTCTTTGCACACAAAGACATGGTAACACAGGCTGCAAGCATGTTTTTTGTTTAAGTCCTACTGGACAGAGATGCATGACTGAGGAAAAAAAGGTTAAAAAATAAACTGTGGTTTGTGACACCAAGATGTGCTTTAAACTTTCATTAAATTGCACAACCAGTATTGAGCTGATCTCTGATCTAGATTTTAAAGGCCACAAGAACTGCTTGCTCCTCCCCAAGAACAAGGCACAACTTGGTACCTTGCACTCACTGGGGAAAGGTCAGGTGTGGATGGACACTGACACAAATTAAATGGTAAATTCTCACTCTTACAGAGAGCTCGAGGCACTCTGCTCTGCTGTGCCCTCCTGGGAGCTCCCAGAGGCTGCTGCTGCCCTTGAGAACACCAGGAAAATAAGGGAATGCTGCTTGTACTGCCCAAAACCAGGGGATAGAAAGGAATAATGGAAATTATGGGGCTTTAGTTACAACTGAGAGTTTCTCTCACTTAGAAATCGTGAGTCTCTTTGGAGATCCCTCCCTGGAGGTGAGAGGGCAGAGTTACAACCAAACCCAGCACTTACCCAGCTGAGCCCCTACATGAATCCAGCTGACACAAGAGATGGAAAAGAAATCCTGTCATTTTGAGTTGCAGCAGAAGGCATTTCAGTATCAATGGAACTGACACTAAGGAAGGGAGAAAGAGCCTGCGGCTGCACCAGGAATTACACCTCAGAACAACCAACCTTCTATTTTACCTGTGACTGGGAATAGCTCTGCACAGTCATGGCAATGAAAACTTTAAAATATTTTCTGCATTTTTAATGGAGTTTAAAAAATATTCCTTCTGTTTTGTTTTTTTCCTCTGTGCTTGTCTCCCTGTCAACGCTTCTGCCAAGAACCATTGTGAAACCGCTGTGAAAACACCAACCCACAAAAGTGGTTTATCCTTCCTAGATATCCACATGCAGGCACACTTCAGGGTCATAACTAGGCAGGAAAAACGTCTTTTTTTGCTGTAAAAAGCAAAGCAGGGCCCGTGATGTGCTGGGAGGCAGGATGGGATGGAGGAGGTGGGAGCTGCCTGAAGATCCCGGTCCTGGCTGCCGTCAGGAACGACAGATGGTGTTTGTCAAGAGGATAGAGATTTACCTTCTTATTTTACCATGGAAATATAGCAGCAAGAACACTATCAATATTCACTATTTTATCCAACAGATTTAAGAAATATATCCCACATTAAAAAAAAACCAAACAAAACAACAAAGCCCAACAGGATTCCTGCAGGAAAACAGGGCGCCAGATGCAGCTGGAAATCCCAATTAAAAGAAGCAGTTGTGTTTATCAAGAGACAATGCCAGCCATTGCATGTAATTTATTTTCTCATTAAGGAAATGCACTGAGCATATACAGAGATTACATTCAATACAGGTTTATCATTACAGGACCATACGAAGATAAAGATACAATCAATACCTGCTTCCTGTGGCAGAAGAGATTGAAGGAACTGCTTCAAGCTGAGAATGAGACATGAAAAATACTTACACCAATTTAAGTGATTTTTATACAGATGAGACACTGGAGTCCAAATCAGCATTCTCAGCCAAGATCTGCTGCATTGTTGCAATCTTTATATTCAACAGCTTTATCAGACTGGTGCCTAGAGACTAAAAATAGAGCAGAACTGTCTTGTCTGAGCCCATCTGAACAAAACCCCAGGAGAATCCAACCAGTCTGAAGCCACAGTCTACAGGAGAAGATGGAAGGATCCACACTGGGAAAAGAGCACAGCTGAACAAGGAGACAGTTCAGCCCCTGTGACAGGCAACAGCTACAAGGCAGGCGAGGGTTGCACTCTGCAGGGAGGGGTCACTGATTTACCTTGAAGCAGCTCTCTAGAGTTTGCAGCCTTAACAGAATTTTGGTCAATGTGAAGAATTCTACGACACACCGCCTGGAACTGATTTTTCAAAGAATTACACTGAAAAAAGTCACAACACAAAGCTAGTGGGAAAACTACTTTGCCACGTATTTTGTGAGTTCCATAAATTTGATGAGCTAACCTTTTTGCTACTGGGCAACTAAAACCAGAACTGGGAAGACCACCTCTACTCCAGTTTCACCAGCTGGACTTTAAGTCAATCCTGTGCATGTCGTGTGCCAGGGGTTGGACCAGATCATCACAGCTGGACATTAAAATCCACAACCATCACTCATCTGCTTGCCTGGTTTTGGATTAAAGGAGGTAATGATGCACAATGCCTTCTACTCTGTGACCCCTTCTGGATCATTTACTTGGTAAAACTGCCATGAATGGGTTTACTAAAAATACTGATTTGGTTCCTTACGCCTCTAACGACCTCCAAGTAATTTCATTCATGTTTCAAAATGAAAAGGATACATAAACCACCTCAACTCACATCACTGAAGGGGGAGATAGATACATATATATATATATTTACACTCTGACTCTCAAAGACTGAAGTTTAGGACAGTGGAGAATTATCTACATAACTGAAACCTCAAGAAGAATTATAAACTCAAGTTAAAATTTGCCTAAAAGATGGGGATTAATCACTTGTTTTTAAAACCAGCAGGGGAGATAGGTTGAGCCAATCTTTGGGTGGAGTTTACCAGTTCAAAAACAACTTCCAAGCTCTTCTTTTTTCTTCTTCTTTCAGCGCTGTGCTAAGATTCTCAAAGGATCAGAAAAGAGAAGACTGGAAGGTGTTTTTTTCCAAGGAAATACAAGCATAGAACCATAGAATGGTTTGGGTTGGAAGGGACCTTAAGGACCATCCAGTTCCAACCCCCCTGCCACGAGCAGGGACACCTCCCACTATCCCAGGTTGCTCCAAGCTCTGTCCAACCTGGCCTTGGGCACTGCCAGGGATATAATATAACACACAATACAATGCAATATACCTCCACGCATTATTCTCTGAATGACCTTCCCTTACAGTTTGTATTAACACTGAATCATCTGTATTTCAAGTTTCCTGGCTTTGTCCAGTACACCAATGCTCTCTGGAAGATAAACTTGCTTGCTAGAATTTTCAGTCACTTTGTGCTTGAAAATTTTAGCTTGCTTTTGAGTGTCTGCCGACAGTAATCAGCGTTTGGCAGACATTTGCCCTTTACCTTACTACCAGGCTACCTGCAGCAAAGATTTCTCCTTATCTAAATTGCAGGAAAGTGTTATGTATTCGCACAATCAACCCCTCAGGATAAACAACAGGGCAGCGTTTCTTACACAGAGATCAAGACCTATTTAGCAGATGAAACAATTTTTATCTAAACATCTGTCAGGCCTTCCTACAGCTTTTTGCCTAGTGAGATATATGGTACATGGAGCAATGTGATTAGGAAGAATTATTATCCCTTGCTAAGAAGGCAGAGTTGTTGCTTCAAGATACTCCTCTTTTTTCTTTCTCCCCTCATGTCAGCTTCAACAAGGGGTGCCAGAGCAGCGTGAAAATGAGGAGGGAGACGTAGCTGCTGGAGCTGGTGAGTCTGGGAGCCAGGCTCCTGACGTTGCAGTTGTTGGAGTAGCAGCAGTGGATGCTCACTCCGTGTGCCCTCGAGCCGTCCCTCCTCGCCCGCTCGCAGAAGGACCTGAACGAGCAGGACTTCATGATGCCACCTGGAACAGAGCCACAGTGAGCCCAGAGGGGCTGCAAATGGTCACCTGCTCCCACCTGCACCCCTCAGGACCAGCCTGACCACCCAGCACTGAGCAACAACCTTGGGTTTGGCTGCTCCTCAGAAATAAATAAAACCGTAACACACAGCAGCACACCACAAGCTCCGACTTAAATAACTCTTAATTTATCTTAGAGGCAACCAGAGCAGCTTAAATATCTTTTTGTGTGCCCTAGTGCAGGGGCTCATTAGCTTCTTTTCCATACCCTAATTTCCAGGAAAGTCACTTAAGTAAAAAGTGGGCAATACTTAAAATACTTCTTTCCAGCTCTCACTGAGTGGGTGCAGCTCATCGTGGCACACCAACAAATCACTCCCAGTGGGATTTTGTGTCAGATTGCTGATACAACTAAATTAGCATTGAGATTTATTAATGGGGTTTATTTTGAGAGGAGACATTTACTTTTCGTTTTCTCCTTATCTTACTATGCACTCTTCCCTTTCCAGCGCTGATTATTTATTTGTTTTATGACGATTGTAAGGAGTTTGAGCTGTTTGTGACACTTACTTGCTTGTCCTCTAATGACTGCACAGGCGTCTGCATGGCCTGGACACTGCTGAGTTCCTTGTCTGTTGCAGTCGTCATCGCTAGAACCTACACAGGTGTAACACTGCAGTGCTTCACCTGGGTGAGGGGAGAAGAGACCTCTCAGAGCAGTACTGCTTAGGGTTTGCAAAAGGCATTCAAAAATATCAGCCCTTCTAACGTTGTTCCAAGCACACATAAAAAACGCAAAAAAAGTTTCAGAAAATCCAAAGATCCTGCAAATCTTATCAATGTTTCTTTTTTAGAAATGGTTCAGATACTGATTAAAAAAATAATAATAAAAAAAAATCAACCACAGATTATTTGTTACAATCTGCACTTAAAATAATACAAAAACCATTTGATGTTCTGTAACTGCATCTACACCTTCTTGTAACGTTTTCAGAGCAGAGCCCACAAGTTGATTTTCTCCCCCTCCATCATCTTTGGTCCACAGTACCATGAAAAAGCACATTCTATACACATAAAATCTTACAATGATCCAATTTGCCTTTTCTCCTAAAGTATCAATTCAGCTGGAAAACACAATAGTGCATCCTGAGTTTTGCTCTTTAAACATTACAACCATAGCTCAATTCTCTTTCTTTTCCTTGGTTCAAACGACATGGTATTTTCAAAGGCAAGCATGAATTTGAAAGATATTTAAAATACCACACTTGAAGCTCGCAGAGCAGGAATCCCACCCTTGCTGCCAGTGGGGACATTTGAATTTGTTAGCAGTCATATTTATCTCTACAGAGGTGCAGTTCCGTGCTGCTAACCACACACACAAAATGACCTGAAACCAACCCAGCCCAGGAGAGGAGCCCAGAACAGCACAGAGGCTCGGCCATGCCTGAGGTAGGAAATGCAGATGAAGCGAAAAAGGGAAAGAAAAAGGAGCTGACTTACTTTTGAGGACAAAAAGGGAGCTGACAAGAACCAGGCTGAAGACTGTCCACATCGTGGAGATCCAAGAGATGCACCATTACCCAAAGAAAGCAGTTTGTTTGCTATTAAAGCCCTAATGCTTCTCTTACATCCCTAATCCTCTGCCGAGGATAACTTACAGGATAAAGAGGTGTGCGAGAGTGCTACTTATCGAGCTTATTCCGGTTGCACCTCTAATCACAGGAACCTCATCTCCACCAGCCCTGCAGGCAAATTCTTCCAGGAGCAGGAAGGAGCAAATGTATTCACCTTTCAGTGCCAGACATGCTTAAAAACCATCCCGTCACCGCATGCCACAGCCTCCGACTCCTCCAACAGCCTCATTACATTTGCCCATGGGATTTGCTGGATCAGGGTCAGAGCATTAAATATTTTGGAGGATTAAGCCTATGCTTGAGACTTGAGTGGTCCAAATCCAACACACACACACACACATATATATATATATATCGAGGGAGACAGTAAGATATAGACCTAGATATGTGCACATAAGCAGCATACTCTTGTGACCCAAAAAGTGTTCCAAGCAGCGACCCATGAAGTGCTTTCTGTGAAGGAATTAATTCCCAAGAGCATCTGGTGCTGAAACAAGCAAGTGAAGGACACAAAACAGAGCCATACTTATCTTCAACTTTCAACGAAAAAATTTATTTACAATAGAGAATTTCATTTGTGACATGCATTTTCTTTTTTTTTTTTTTTTTTAAATTTTATTTTACAAATCAGCAAATGCAGATAAAGTTTACATTCCTTAAGGCAAGAGTCCCCATGCAAGTAATACATGTTTATATTAAATCCAAAAGACATCCAACATGGGAACTCATGTACAAAGGGAAGGCTAGGATCAGCAATTTGTAATTTCTTAGAGAACTTGACAATCTCCCTGATACAGGAACTTTGAGATCAACTTGCTATGAATTATACTATGAAAATGCAAACAATAGCAAGAAATTCTGATAGTCATCTTAGTACTGCATACAATTAAATCAACTTTATTTAGAAAGAAAATACAGTAGTGCATACGAAAAAGTGAAAATATAACCTGTCCACATAAATGTATGGACATCAGTGTGCCAATGGTCATATTGCACTCAAAATCGAAGTCCAGAAATTTGGTTAAAAGTTAGCTTTTCCCCATTTTGGCAATCAGTTCATCACAAATCTTTGTTAATTCTTCTATCTCTTTATTCTGGAAAATAAAAGATGAAGTTTTGTGAAAAGGATTGCTGCATTAAGATGAGGGTTTTTTAAAAATTTTAATATTGTCTCACTTTTGGGAGAAGTGGGGGACAATGAACTTCTCTCCAATGCTGAGAACAGGGTATCTATACATACAGATATATGTGCACATACAGCACAACTAAGTGTTCATATTCACACTACAGCTACAGGCACTCAAACAAATGCTTCCTTTTTTTTCCAAATACAGCTCCTCCAATTTTAATAAATCAAATTTAGCAGCAAAGCAGACAGCTTTCTAGCAGTCATTCCCAGCCCACCACAGTAATACATAGAGGAATTTTGTTTCTAGGCTGCACTTTTCTATTTTTTTTCATTATTTTCACCCTGTCTTGCAGAGCTGCAAGCAAGGACGAGCTGTACTGTGCCAAAGCAAGCTCCCTTGGCTGAGCTAGAGAACACAGAGATATAAATAGGCATTTCCTACAGACACTTTGGAATTAGCATTGGAATTACAGCTAGCACTAAAAAGGGAAACAGAACCTGAGAGAAGAACTAAAGCAAGGTCTTAAACCTGCAAACTGAAGCAAACCAAGGCCTGGGCTGCAGAGGTGCACCCTGAGCTCTGGAGGAGGCTGAGCCAGCCCCGAGCACTTGGGCTCAGATCAAACCTGGGTCCAGCTGGTGCACACAGAGGGTTTTGTCCTAAAATTTGGGCAGTGCTGCTGTCCCCGGGGCCAGGGAGGTGCAGGACAATCCTCAGGCAGAGCTTGGCTCCGGGGAGAGCAGACTCCTGATTTACCTTTTGTTCCAGTGTTCTCTCCAAGGCATCCACTTTGAGCTGCTCCTTCCGAAGGCTGGCCTGGTACGCTGCCTGCTCCTGCTGGGCCTTGCCTCTCACTTGTGCAATTTCAGCATTGGCTCTGCAAAAAACACAGCTTTTGGTCACATCAGGTTCTCTACAGAACGGGCAGAGGGTGCCCAAGGGTGGACAGCACCGTAACAAATGGGGGGAGAGAGCAGTGCTGCCTTCTGCACTTCTTGGGTTTATTCTGAGCCTTGTTCCTAGAGACTTTGCACAACTCCCTCTCTTGCTCAGCACAGGCTGCAGAGTCTTTTCTTCATGTCTGTGTTGCTCCCTTCAGGCTTCTCTCAGATATCTCTGCTGGGGTCACAAATATGTCTCAGGTAGAAGTGTTTTATGGCAGTTTCCAAACCTGATCTCCAGTTCAGGGGACTGCAGGGTGAGTCCTGAATGTGATTCCTAGAAATGCTTAATTGGGCATTACACGGAAATCTAGAAAAAAGAAACTGGCTAATGGCTTCTTTCTTGATCCTCCCATGAAAAAACATTAAAGAAACATAAAGACATGAGATAAATATATAAATTTAAGGTGTTCTGTATGGTCAGGAGCTGGAATAAACATCAGCACACTGCAGAAATTCCCATTTTTGCATTTCTTTCCACCCTCTATCGCAGAGCAGCCTGTGCTTTGCATATTGCAGGAGCAGTTTGGGATGTGAGGGCCAGCCACAGGCATCTCCTGCAGCATGAACTCCTGAAAATATGTGTGTACAATCCATGCACCATCCGTGGCAGTGTCCAAGGCCAGGGCTTGGAGCAACCTGGAATAGTGGAAGGTGTCCCTGCCCGTGGAACTAAATGGTCTTTAAGAGCACTTCCAACTGAAACCATTCTGTGAATCCATGACTCAATTACCTGTCCAGTTTTTCCTCAGCGTGAATTTTGAGTGCCTGATACCTCTGCTCTTCCTTCTTCACTCGTGACAAATACTCCTGCGCGCATTTCTTCAACACTTCTTCATTCTTAAAAGAGAAGATGACATCAAATTTAACCCAAGAGGTTTAAATGCAGGACAGGCACCTGTTTGTGGGAGTCACACACAGCTGTCTGGAGGGCTGCAGTCCAACACTGACACTCCCACAGAGGCCACCAGAAGGAGAATATTAAACAATGCAAAACGCTTTACAATTTTTCTGTTTGCATTGGATAGCTGGCTGCAATCCTTCACCTGAGGATTATGGTCTGTCAGGCAGGACATCAGAATTAGCTGGAAACACAAGCCCTGCCTTCTGTTCAGCAGCACTGGTACACAGAATCTGCTCAGCTTTGCTCTTTAAAGGAGATGTTAACGTGACTCACCTTCCGAAACCCCTCCAGCACTTCTTTCATTTTCTCGTATCTCCTGAAAAGATCCGCCAGGGATTTCTCCACCGAGTTCAGATCAGCCAAAGCTTGCTCCTTCTCCACAATCAGCTGCTGAACAGTGTGGTGGGACACAGATTTCTCTCTCTGTTCATCCTCTGAAAGAAGAGAGCAGTAGGGAAAAGAGAGATTTTCAGAAGGGTAACAGGGCACACTGATTTCACTGTCATCTACAGTTTCTACTATACTCTGCTCTATTTGTGTATTAGTAAGTTTACAGGATCCAAAAAAGTCAGATTTATATAAAGACACAAGCCTGTTTTGGAAAACAGTTGCTCAACAGAGTGATATTTAAGTATTTTGATGTTGGGGGAAAATGTGAATGTATCTCTGTACTGATGATTTCTTCACTCTGAACCCAGCTGTTCCCGTGAAAAGCAGGTGTTGGATTCCCCCTGTTCGCCTGAAGATGCACTAGCTGAAGGAAAGGGCATTTATGCACATTCCTGGCACTGGCCACAAATTATTTGCCATTGCTGATACATGCTTGTCATCTGCTGGCATCTTCTAATCCTGCATAAACGAGGCACTCTGTTCAGTGGAATTCAATTCTTCCCTCGGAAAAGCAGTGTTTTGCCAGCTCTCAGGATTACTGTACAAGTGGCAGAAAGGAAATCTAACAGTAGACAGACTTCCTAAGTGTAAAAAAACTGCAAAAAACATCTGCCAAGGTCCTCCTGGGTATAGTTAAATTTGAGTCAGGGACGGTGGGAAGCACATAACAGGAATACAAATCCATATGGAGGAGAAATTTTCAAGGGAATTGATCTCATAATAAGCTGGAATATCCACGTAACACTGGAAAAAAAGGTCTGGCATTGTCTCCCAAAATGCTGCATCGTTTCCTTCACATCCTAAACTGTGATCCTTGTGTCCATGTTTTAAGGGCTACTTTGAATGACACTGAAAGGGAAACCCCCCACAGAACACAGCAATTCTGTATTACCATTTTCCTTTGTCTGTGACAGAAACTAAAATAAGCTAAGAAGTTCTCCTGTGGAAAAAAGCACAGGGCATTTCACAATGTACAACTTTTATTTCGGGCCTTTATATTTGGAAACATAAAGAACTAAACAAGTTTGGTTTTTTTATCTGAATAGAAGTTTTCATCTGAATTATTTATAGTGCTGGTCAGCTCCGAAATGCTAAAGCTGATACTGTCAATTCCCAAACTGAGAGTAATCTCTTCCTTTTGCACATTCCATCCAAAAAATACACATTCCTGCAGGCCTGACCAAGGCCAGAGCAGGGATGATGCCATGCTGTGCAGCAGCTCCTGGGCTACACTCTGTGCTCCTCTGCTCACCCTGACAGCACCTGGCTGGCTTATTCTGCTCTGTGAGATACAGAAGATCGAAAGAACCAGAGAGGGTCTCAGGACCTGCTTGTAACACCTTTATTTTGCTGGTGAACAAACTCCTTTGACATGGCAGAGAAGCCCAGAGCTCTGTAATACCACATCACTTGGATATATTTAACACTTTATTAAAAAGAAGCATTCTTTTCTATTTTGCTTTCTCAGAGACACCCTGTATTCTTCTGTAATGTCAAAACCAATGTGTTCTCAATTAAATTAAAAAACCATTTGTTGTCATTTGTTTATTTTTCTAAACCTGAGAAGCTGGCTCTTTGTGTTCCAGCACCAGATTTGTTTAATCGTGCTGGAGATTACACCCTGACTAGATAATTCCAAAACCCTTCCTGGCAGGATCCTGTTCTCTGGCAGCACTTCTGTCGCTGCAGCTCCAGGCATGAAAAGAGATCCCTTCACATGATCAACCAAAACACTTCAGTGTATTTAATGTCACTTCTTTACTTTTTGTGAGACTGCTGTCTGTGGTATTTTAGCAACTTCCTCACTTGTTTCTAGGGCAATCAGAAAGTTAGTAATTCATGTCACACTCCCTCACAACTGCTGAGCTCCTCCTCTTCCTCCCAGTGCATCACAGGCCCTCCTCTCTCCTCAGCTGGATTAGCTCCTCCAGCACTTAATCCCCAGCACCATTTGAACTTGCACATGGGAAACTGGGGCAAGTGCTACAGAATCCCAGAATGGTTTGGGTTGGAAAGCACCTTAGAGCTCATGTAGTTCCACCCCCCTATGATGGGCAGGGACACCTCCCACTCTCCGAGCAGGTTGCTCCAAGCCTGTCCAAGTGATGCTCCCAAACCAAAGGGGTTAAATACCACAAAAACCAGAAACTTGGCTGGAGGGGGACTAGAGTTTTATGTGATATTTTCATAAAATTGTAGAACGGTTTGGGTTGGAAGTGCCTTCTATTTTCTAAGACTATGATTTAGTTTCAATAATATGTGCTGGTAATAGCCTGCCAGCCGAACCTTAGGTAAGCAATTACACATACTTAATTCTAAATATATTGACGAGGTTATGTGATTGAAATATTTTAATTAAATGACTTCCATGTCTGCAACACACCCTGCCCAGGGCTCACCAACAATAACAGCAGTATGCTCAGGACTAACACTATCCAAATTGACAGAATCAGAGCAGCACCACGGCAGATCCGCTTTCAGGCTCAGCTCACTACTACTCACATGACTTAATGGGAATGCAGCAAACAGAGAACAAAAGCAAAAGAAACTAAAGATGCAAAATGCTGGTGTGAAAAGTTGGTGAAAAGCTTTACTTACCAGGCTTGCCTGTTTTGTTTTTGCAAGCAAATAGCAAGAAGCAACGAAAATGGAGGCAAAATAGAAAAATCGGGAATTGTTAGGAAAGCAGCAAATAAGTAATGCAACAACCTGTAATGCACAAAGCATAACATCTGTTTGTTTTTCACAAGGAGAATTTCATCATGTATTCAAATGTGAAGTACAAGGATACATTTTTAACAGGAAAAAAAAAACAACCCCAACCCAACATTAGAAATCTGTCAAGTGAAAAAGGAACTGGGATGGGGATTTTGGCCGTGACCCAGGTGTGTGGAGGGTGGGGTGCAGGGAGCACTGGGGTCACACAGGCTCTGCTCCGTGCTTGTCAGAGCAAACATGGGCACCAGGCACAAAGCAGCAGCACAAGCAGCAGGCTGGCCTGGAAAGCCTGGGCTTTCTTCTCCCCCAGCTCCTCAGTGCAAATGAAAATGCGTTAGGGGTTGAGGCAAGTGTAAGAAAAAAGGGAAAAAAAAGATAAAGCACCAGTAAAAAAATACACCAAGTGACACTAGCAGGGATCTCCACACTGACAGCTTGTAAGCTCTGGCTGCACAGAGTGTGGCATGAACTCATCACAGCAGCTAAGTTGGGTAATACTGGGTTCCATACATGTATGACAGCAAATGCTAAACCTTCCACAGCCCTTGAAATCAAAGGCAATCGCTGTTTGCAACGCCAGTGCCTTTAGAGGCAAACACAGGCAGTCATATATTCTTAATATGGGGTATTTTCAGTATTCATTATACACACACATGCCAAGCTACAAAAAGCCCAGCAGGACCTATCAACCTCACTGAATATTCATCAAAGGGATTGGTGAAATTGGTTTATGCGCAGTGCCCTTCTATCAGGGCTGCATAAATAGTTCAGGAGGGTTAAATGATAAACAGAAACAGCACAGGCGTTTCTTTTGTTAAGATGCACATTCTGCTTTAGCACTGAGGCATTACTGTGATAACAGGTCACTGAAGTGCATGAAAACAGAAAACACACAAGTGTTTTCCTCCACATGTGACATTTGGATGAGCAAATTCCTTTATCGGAAGGGACAGCAATTTACAAGAAATGGCATGAGAAAGTGGGACAATTAGATCAAAAATTTACATTAAATGCAGGGGGAAGCCTCACATTTAACGTATTACCATGCTGTAGGGTTTGCATACTGCTCCAATTAACACAGAAAAGATGTTTTCTGTGTCACTGTTGTTGGTTCAGTTCCTTTGCAAATGGACAGCAAATTAAATTACTTATAGCCACAGCCCTTCAAAACTCACCACAGAGCATCTGAGACGCTCTGATACTCTGAATCTGAAGTTTAAAGGTCTATTTACTCATAGTCAATGGCCCAATGCTTAAATTATCCTTCATTCTTTGCAACAAGAGGAAGTGGCAATGGTGGAATGTACTGTGTACACCAAGGCTGTGCCTCTGCCTCAGGACTCCTATTCTGTATCTACTTGCTGCACTGAAGTCTCAAAATTTGATTTTTTTTTTTTTTTAAATCTGTTTCTCAAAAATAGAACTTGAGTTTGTTATCAAAAAGAAACTTCTGTTGCTAACCGTAAGCACAACTTGGAAACAAAGGACAGGTCCTTTGCACGTCACATCACTGGCCAGGTTAAGGGTGGAAGCCACACCAGGGTATGCTTGGTGTAAACCAAAATGAAGTTAAGCTCTTTGCATACTCTGGTCACTCCTGCTTAAACACCTGCATGATGACAATGACAGACACCACGTCAGCAGGCAACAAGTTGGCTCAGTTGAACACACAAAAGGCAATGGAGGCATAACACCAGAGAAAATAAAGCCTGGCATATTATTAGTGTTTATTATTCATTATTATATAGATTTCATTAATTACTTTATTTATTATAGTTGTCGTTCTCAAGAGAATTTCTTTATTTGTAGGTCCATTTTAGCCTTCACTTGAAAGGAGGCTGGGGTGTCTCCCAATGGCCAAGGAATCCAGGAAGGCAGCAAAAGCACCAGACATTGGTGCTCTTCTCAGCAATTTTGGCTTTGGAGAACCCAAAATTCCACCCAGCCATTTGCCTTTCTGGGAAACAGCTCGAGCTGAAGCAGTACAAGGCAGCACAAGCCACTGGTGCTTTCCATAGCCAGACTAATAAAAACAGCTTTAGAAATCTTACAGGAGGCTTTAAAATCACATCCCAGGGGCCAAGGACCTCCCATGCCAAGGAACCACACGAGCCCTGCAACCTTTAGGTCTGAAGTGCTACCGAGCGTAGAGTTTTTTATTTGTGGGACATGCTGTTAGCAAAGGTGGTTTTTTATTACTGAGAGGCAAAACTTGTCAAAATTTAGACCTAAAAGGAGACCCCTGTGTCAGTAAGCAAGTGGGGGGGTGGATTGGCCACTCGTAACCTCCCAGCTGGGATTGGAGTTAATCTCAGTTTTGGTCTGATCGATGCACTTAGCACAGATAATCCCTGTTGTTGTAAAGAGCTAAGTTTGGTATCTGCCATTAAACAGCTGGGAGCTGATGCCTAGGGGGTTTTTAGGTCACTGAAAGTCTCTCCTGGAGAAACCCATGAATTTGAACCTGTTTCCTATGGGCCAGTTTGCTCTGGTGCAGAAGGGAAAGCCCTGAGCTTTCTGTGTTACCTGAACTGCCTGGGGGCTGCTGGCTGTGAAACAAGGCCCCGACTTTTCCTTTTCTGGTGTCCTCAGATGCATTCACAATTCCCCTGCAGCATCAGCAGATGCAGCCAGCATCAAAATGAAGTCCACAGACTTCAACCAGGGAGCATCTTGCACAGTAGGAACACCTACCTATCATCTGAGCAATCGTCTTCTCATATTCCGAAACTATTTTTCTGTAAGGGGGAAAAAAAAGAAAAAAAGAAAAAATTTTGGCAAACAACATCATTGCTCATGCTTACTTAGCAAGTAACACTATCAGTAACTGAACTGTGGTGTTTTTAAGAGATACAGAACCCCATCACACTTTTTGTATGTTCTTTATTGCCCAAATAACAAATAAAACTGACAATTTTAACACTGCACCTGATTTTTAATTCTCCATGGAAATCAATAAAGGTGAGAGAAGGAAGAGGAGATTGCCTTGAAACAGATTCTGTTCTTCGAAACATCACCCATCAGGATTATAAAGATAATCACACTGGTCTAACTCAAGAATTACAAAGAGTCTGATTTTTTCCATTACTTTCTCCCCTCTTCTCCATATTTGTGTTGGTTTATTTTTAACATAAACTTTAAGTAAACTTGTAATTGGTAGCACATAAACCCAACAGGAGTAGTGTTGGCCGTCACCCAAAATGTAGCTCATCTTCTAAATGAATCTTCTCATGACTAAATGGTTCACTACCACTTAAAAGAATGACATCAAAATATTCAACTATTTAGCACAAAATCCATTACACGCCATTTCCCAAATCTGTTTTTGAAGCAGAGGTGGAAAAATGTTACTTTTAAGACTGTTTTATTTCGTATACTCACGGTAGGCTTTGAATTTCCTTCTTGAAAAGAGGTTAGCCAAAATAAGCAGATTAAATGTGATTTAGAAAGATGATCCATCCCTTCCCAGAGCCAAATAAAGCTAATGAAATGGGACTAGCTTGATCTGTGTTTTGATTCATGAGCCACGCAGGACCATCTACAAAAACCCAAATTACCCCACACTTCATCTGAAGTGGATATTCAAAACAGCTCACTGGAGTTTGAATACACCTCTTTTGAAACTCACTTTCACTTGCTCCATTTCCAGAGCTCTGCTGCAGTTGGTGAGGTTACAGAAAGGATGTGGGAAAGTCCTGAGACAAAAGGCAGTAAGGACAGGAGAAACTTGAAGAGCTCCCAAAAAACTACTGCAGTAACTCCAGGAGTGCCTCAAATCTGAATCACAGACAGAGCCCAGAGCTCTGAGAAGGCCACCTGGCCCCAAGGTCAGCAGCACCTCCCCTGCCCTGGCCCTGCAGAGCACTCAGGGAGCAGGGGCTCTACCCCTGAGCACTGGGATTTTTCCTTTCAACCATAAATGACACTTTGGAGAGCAAAGATAACAGCAAGGATTTTCCCCTAAAAGGAAGGGTTTGGTTTCATGTCCAAAGAAGATTACCTCAAAAGCCTGCTGTAAGCAATGAGGATTTTAAAGCTTTGTCATATCCTTGTGACATGAGGCACCTTTAGGAAGTTTTATCATCCCAGAAGTGAAGCCAGGAACTCAGAGGGTACTCAGGGTAAGGAACACAGCATCACAACACTGCAGCACTTCCCGAGCAAGAATTTGCTCCAGATTCATGTCAAAGGCCTCTTTCAGTCAGGCAGCCTAAATAATGGTCATTACAGCTGGGGAACCAAAGGATGCTGCCACATCATTCCTCTTTGGGAGGGCACATCCTAAACTCAGCCTGACACATTACATAGGCTTTAAATGTTGCTGGTTTAGACATTCAGTCTATTCACTGACTGCACACTTGTAAGTCACAGAAACACCAGAATCCAGGGCTACAAAGGGTATCAGAGGTTATCTGCTTGACTCCCCTTACAGAGTCATAATCAATCAGACCTCCAAATAACCATGATTAAGTATTTCTTGCCTACCTCTGGTTAGACTCTGGGATTATGGGTACAGCCCACTGTGGTTTAGCTGTTAGATAGCTACTGCATTATTAAACCTTCTCATTTTGGCTTCTGTTCTCTGGAGCGGAATTTCCTCCAGACTGATGTTTTCCTGGAAATTTAGACTAATTCAGGATATTCCAGCTACAGTATGCAGGACATGGGTACAGGAGCACTGCTTCTCTTCTGGGAAGTGATGCTTCTGTGCCTGCAACTCTAAATAATCCCTTCACTCCCTGCTTATCATTATGTCATATCTCATTGCTAGATCTCTAATTTACCACACATGGACTGCTTGAACACTTAAAACTTCCAAGAGAAATCTTTCTTTGTGCACATATATGTATTTATCATTTTGTGACAGTATTAGCCAGATTTTTTCTTTTCATCCATGCGTTCCAGGCATGTGCCTGTGGGAAATTTGGCTTGCTCGTTGTAGTTTTTTTTTTTTCACATCAGACTTTATGCAGGGGTGGAGTCACACACTAGCAAATTACTGTGTGGAAGACGAAGGTGCAGATCCACGGTGTGCCAGCTGCTCTGTGTCACCCCTGGCTCTCCTTCCACGAGGGAAAAGGCTGGCAGTGCCCACTGGCAGCCAGCAGACACGTGCACCCCGGCACAGACCAGACCAAACACCACGCCTGAGTGTGAGCTGCACGCTGAGACATTCCTTACAATCCCTCATTTTGTTCCCTCCTTGTTTTGCTGCCTCGGTTTTGACTGCTCGCAGCCACTCCGTTCTGTTTCTCCTCATTAAGCATTTCAGGGCTATGCCAGGGCTTTGTTCCCCTTCCCAAAACAGCACAAGGGAGGTGAGAGAACTCAGCTGGGCACTGGGAGGTGGCAAGAAAGAAATAAAGAGGCTGCCCTTGCCTTTTGCAAATGCTTCTCTTAAGATGCTTTGGCTCAGAGCCCTGTGCTGCCACTATTCCAATCTGCCATGTGCAATTCCTGGCATCCATGCAAGCGTTTGTGGAGCTCTGCACTGCAGTTCCCTTCTACTCTCCCTCCCTAAGTACAGTTTTCTTGGATATAAGCAGCAATTGCTTATGTAGGTCATCACTAGATACAGAGTTTAGCTTTAAACCACTGAGACGACTCATTTTGGGAAGAAGTTGGTGCTAGAACAGAAGGGATTTTAAAGAAAATGCAGTCTTGGAAGTTATTGTATAAATTATTACTTAAAGGAGGGATGCTAAAATAATCTGATAGTTTCCTTTTATTTATGAGTTAAGAGAGGGGACCATTTTTTCTGGTTTTTGAAGGTAGAAAATAATAAGCTTTAAAGACTCCATGAAGTATTTTATACATTCTCTTTTGCAATTGATGACTTTCTCAGATCCAGAACAATGAGCAGGCCGAGCCCATTGCTTTGTCCTTCTTATGGTCCTACCAACTGTAAAAAAAAAAAGAAAAGCTGAACCTTTCAACTGACTGAATGGGAGGCATCAGTGCTCCTTTGAGCAGCACTGCTCACATCATCCACTACAGGGATTTTGTTGTTATCCTTGCAAGTGGTAGGACCTGGGCTGGAAAGGAAGGTCAAACCATGTTCCAGTATACAGATATTTAATGTAAGAGAGGCAGGTCTGCAAGAGAAGTAAAATAGAACAGATACAACCAGAACAAACTGAAAATCTCAGGGTCCTTCTGTCAGCTCTCAAATGGAACAAGAGAGCAAAAGCCAAGAGAACTATTGCTTAACTAAAATCAACCTTAGTGTGTGCAGTAATTTAAAAATCATCTTAGTTCAAAGAAAAGGGTGTAGAATCTCCTTAAAAGCCAATGTTCAGAGTGATTCCTTTACAAGAAATGTTTTACTACTGACACTGTGGTTTGGTTTTTATTGTAAACAACCATTTACAACAATGTCCTAGAGGGAGCCTGCACGACTCTGAACTATCTGCAAACCTGCATATTCTTTCCTACATTCTTTCCTTTTCCCAAGCAAAACTACTTGTGGAGAGTGAATTTAACACTGCTATGTGCATCCCTCTGCCTGCCCTGCAGGCACCTCACCCAGTCTGCAACAGGAGCCTCACTATGCAATCCTCGTGAGAATTCACACAGAAACCAGAGGAAATCCTTTCCTGACATTAACCTGGAGTAAAACCTCTCCTATCTCAGTATTCTGAGGGTGTGAATGACACCAGCAACAGGGAAGTTTTCAATGATTACCCTGAACAGGGGTGCCCACCACACAAAGAAAAGACTAAGTATCAGCTCAGTATCAACCCAAAGCCTGAAGTTAAAAATAATGAAGCAAATTCAGCTAAGCAAAACAGTTGCATGAGCACAGTACTTTGTGTACTACCCACAGGCTGAGAGGAGACTCTCTGACAGAGTGATCAAGTTAATAACTCACCTCATCTCCATCACCTCCCTTCTGCTTTCTTCATATTTGTCCTTCCACTCAGATACTTCCCTTTCCTTGGCCACAATCTGAAACAAAGAAAACAAAAGGAAAAAACCTCACTGGATTATGCCCATTTTTTAATGGCTATTACTAGCCAGATTAATATGATACATAGATTTGTAAAATACATAATTTTACTCCTATTTCAAGAATCTTACCATTTTTATACAATTATACAGCAATGTCAAGATGCACAGAGTACACCTGAGGTTTAAAATCATGAAGATTTATTTTTATATGATATCTGCTTTTCAGTTATGTAAAACAAGTAAAACTTGCAGAGCAGCACCTTGTGCTGCAGCGTGGCTGAGGACGGTTCCGAGAACAGAACAAGTGTTCAACAACACAAAGCATTTGGGAGAAAACAGGAAAGAAGGGAACAACAAGGGGCAGGTTTTTGCTTTCCCAAGTCCTGGAGACAGTTACCTCTGCCCTGGCGAGCCGTAGTGCAGAGTCCAAGTCCTGCTGGGGGTAGAGCAGAGCCGCGGTGCTCTCTGCATCCGAGGCGCCGATGCGGGAGTACAGTGCACTTTTGGAGATGGAAACATCTGCTGGGATAGCAGGTTCTCTCTGTGTGTTTGTTTTTTTAAACACAAAGAAATGAACCATTAAATAGGTGTTTAGCTCATGTTTTCTGGGTGTGGTGCTAGGACTAGGGTTCTGTGCACTTCTAAATTACAACAGCAGTAACACTGACAAGGAGATCTGAATTTAGCAATTATAAAATACACATTTAAAGATCCCTAAGAAGCACCAAAAGGGCCACAATACCTGCACAGAGAGAAAATAAAGACAGCACTGCCATCAATATTTTAAAGTCTTCTCTTAGAAAACGTACTGCTTTTCACCAAAACATCCACAGGAAACGCACATCAGCAGAAGGAATCAGATTTGAAGGCAAAGAGCTTGTTAAGGGGAATTCTGCTTCCATAAAAATAAAACAAGAAAGCAGAAGCAAGAGGACAGCTCACTTCCTTAGGTCTGACCTGTCAATACGTGGTACCTATCACAAAGAACACCCCATGAAAGTGTGAATATGCAGGTGACACTGCTGCCCCACTGGCGTCCAGCATGCGATTAGTCAGTTAAACGAGGCTTGTTTTGCAGCTGTCAGTTTTGCTCATGTCAGCAGCCCAGATTAAAGAGGGGAGAGCAGCAGGTGAAATGAGGAGAGCAAAGAACAGGTACGTGACACTGAGATGCAGGAGATGTCTCACAAACAACTCTTGATGCGAACCACCCGAGCTACAGCACATTAAAACCAAGGACATGACAGAGGATAGTTCATAGAACCTCAGAATGGTTTGGGTTGGAAGACACCTTAAAGCTCATCAAGCCCCAAACCCTGCCATGGGCAGGGACACCTTCCACTGTCCCAGGGTGCTCCACGCCCCGTCCAGCCTGGGCTTGGGCACTGCCAGGGATGGGGCAGCCACAGCTTCTCTGGGCACTGCCAAGCCCCCTCCACCAAGCCCACAGGAAGCCATAGAGAGGGCTGGACCATGAGTGGGGTGGAAAAGTCAGGTTGATCAATGCCTTTTTCCATTCACTGATGGAAATGGATATTCACACCCTGTTTTTCTGGTGTAGCATTTCCTTGCTACTGAAAAGGGGATAATATATTTTTCCAGTTTACTTGTTAATTTGTGCATAAAACAGTATTTCTGTTCCTTCGAGTTCATTAATGCAGTACCTGAGTCTTTAGCCTTTATCTGCAATAATTAAGAGTAGTAATCAAAAGTTTTTCAATTACTTTTTTACATAAAAGAGAAAAAAAAATTTCTTATATTTTATTGCAAAAGAGGGTGGTATAGTTTTGTTTTAGTTGTTTTGTTTGGATTTTTTTTAAAACTAAATAGCAGAGTCACACTCTACTGATTGAAGCACAGGAACGTGAAAAGGAGCAGATAATGTCTGGATTAAGGTTCTGTCCTCATTAATTTCAACATCACATATTCTTGTCTCAACACTGGTAAAGGAAATTTTGCCAGATGCTATTCCATAAAACATTCATTTCCTCAGAGTTCTTCTCACACTGCCCAGGATCACAGAAAGGATCCAAACCCACTGTTAATTTCATTGTAATCCCTTGTGAGTTCTCGTATCACACCTGACTGAAGAAGCTGTATTAAAAATTGTACACAAAGCACACAGGACCAGATGTTCTGGATATCACATCTGCAGGGAACATGAAGAAACACTAACAAGATTAAAAGACTAGAAAGGCAAGAAAATTTAATTAGAGCAAGAATAACCTAAACAGTACTTACAGAACACCTCACTGCATTTGCATTTATAGGAGACTCACTAATTTGCTTGGTACTTTTTGTTTTTAAACCTGGGAGTCCCTTGACTCTTACTTCTAGGATTTATGGAGCAGGCCATCCCTTCTCTGTTTTTGCTACCTTTAACACGAACACCCAAAATAATGATCAATTCCAGCAGAATTAGGAGGTGCAACCTCAAACCTGGTGGATTTTCCTACCAGAGAAAAAGCATTCCAAGATCTGTCAAAACTGCACAGCCTGTGCTCTTAAAAGTATCTCCCAATGTACAACAATTAAATAGGAAAAAATACACCCAGGACACAAGCTCAGATATCTCTGTAAATGCATAAATACAAAAAAAAAAGTACTTTAGCCCTCCTCAATCACAAGGCAAGAGTAACTGAGAGACAAAACAGAGCCATTAGATCAGCAAAGCTGTCCTCCAAAGAACGGCCATCCCTCAGATCGATCTGTTGAACTGCATCTGTCACATTTCAAAAGCCTCCTGCAGCTTAATTTGCTGGATCTCATAAAGAGATTGCTGGAAAACATTCATTGTGCCAAAAACCCCACAAATTTCCTCAAGCTCATATAAAAACATGTCAAAGTAACTGCTGGGAGGGTGACAATTTTTAAAGAAAAAGACATTTAAAGCATTTAATACATACTTACAGGTATTTCTATATCGTGCACAACACCTCATTAATACAGTTATGTTTCCTCTAGTTCTCTTTGCATTTGAATAAACTGTATAAAACAACAGCAATAATGACATGCAAAACTGCTTAAAATTTCCAAAAATGACTGTAAGAACTCTTGGAATTTAACCACTGAGCAGAAATGCTTGTGGTAGTGGTCCAACCAGTACTGCCCTCTGGAAACACCCTGCACAACTCCCAGCTGAGCTCTCTGGCAGGAGTAACCAGTCAAAGCCCTCATGGTTTTACTTCAAAAGCCAATTTTACACAGCCCCTAACCGATGCATAACTCAGCAACTGTTATTTGCTGCCTGTAAAATATTCCTACCCCGAGAAAACAACAGAACCTGACCAACAGGATGATGGCATTACCCAAAATAACCCAATAATAATGCTTTAACATCTAATTGCTGAGAAGGTAAGCAGTTAATTGGGGTAATAATCAGCGCAGGGATTTGTAAGTCACTAAACCTCGCACCGAAAGATTAGAGTCTTCAGGGGAATTACTACAAAATGTAGGTCACTGCAATCTTAGTGTAAATATTTGAGAGCTCAACATGCTTCTCCTCCCAGCACCTTTCACAGAAACCAGATACCTGACCAGGAGGGGAACAAATGCACATCTATTAACCAGCTGCAGTTACCTCACTTCCAGGAGGTCAGAGTGGAAGAAAATAGAGAAATGGAGATAAAATGAAAGCTAGTTTTTATCATAGCAGTTAGAGGAATGTGTGTTTAGCCCTGCTGGAAATGAAGCTGCCCTTTCCAAGCACTGAGATGCTGCCTGGGTGTGCATGGAATGATGGGGGTCTTTAACCAACTGATGTGTGAGCAGACAGGTCAATGCAGGCAAAGTGAGACCTCCTTCTGCTTGTAAATACATGGAAAGGCAAGCAAAACCCAAGCAGAAGTTTTCTGCCTGTAAAGTTTTGCTAAAAACAATGAAACTGCTGCTTGAAGGAAATATTCCTCCTCCACTAACATGAGACACCCCAAGGCTGTGACGCACTAATCCCATTTTTGCCCATGCCTTTCCTTTCAGTCCTTTTTCTGGGATCCTACTTCAACACCCAGCTCTCCATCCCCTCAGCATCCACAGGGTGCTGGACACAAACCCTACTCGAGCTGCACCTATTAAAAAATTACCTCATGACATCCAAATGGAGAATGTTTGATAGAAAAGTGTTAATTCACCTCAACGCTGGAAGACAGAAATATTTGGCAATGTAAAAGCAGGTGACTGGTCCTGCTGTTGTTGAAGTCTGTGACAAGAATTTTGGGAGTGGCCAAATAACTTCCCTCTGCCTGAGAACAACAAACTGCACATCTTTATTCACTCCTAGTAGCACAAAATGCTTATATTTAATCTTTACTTTAGGTGACCTAATTTGTTACAACGATTGCTTCTGTCTTTATTTATCATCCTATTCTTGGTTACCCATCCTGTGATGGTTTAGCAAATGTTAAATGTAATTATACAGCACTCAGAAAAGAATGGAGGCCAGCCATCCAGAAGGGAATTCTGCCAGGAGCAGGCAAATTTAAGTCACTGCAGTCATCTGCTGGTTTCTATTCTACTTAATCCAGGCCATCAGTCACTGTAGGTCACAAGGGATGTCATCACAGGCTAATTTAACACCAGCAACCTCCCACTGAAAGAGCAAAGTTATGCAAGGACAAAAGTCCTTCCCAGCCTAACATGACACCCGTGGCATTTGCCTACAAGCACTGATGTGACTGCACCAACACCGGGGCTTTGTCACCACCAGCCTGCTGCCAGTTCTCTGCCAGAGGGGGGAGTTGTGCCCGGTTTTCTCTCCTCACCTCTGCTTATCATGTTTTTTCTATCTTTGTTACACAGATTAATGACATTTTCTAAAAAGTCACATGAGATCCATTTCCCATTTCTAAGTTCTAAGGAGTTCAAAACTTGTTCTAGATAAAAGAGGATGCTGTGATGATGTTAAGCAGCATCTTTCAAATGTAACTTCACATTCTGTAACATTTCTGCAGCTCAGAATCTTCCCTGGGTAACTCACAAGCATCAACAAACACACACAACCATTCTCTTGTCTAAAATGCTACAATCTGTGAGTTTCTGAATCGTTGGCTGGTTGCAAAAATGGAGATTTTTAACAGAACTTTTTTGTATAACCCATGGAGAGCACCTATGTAACATTATGTGTTCCATCTCAGGTGTTTGCTGATGCTGGAGGGTCTGAATCCTGCATGTTCCAGCGAAGTGCTGGGAGGACAAGGAATTTGAGAGAGAATAAGGAGGTAGAGAGGATCTAGAGAGAATCCCACCTCATTCTCTTCCAACACCTGACATTCAGAGCAGCAGAGCAAGGGGACACAGTCACACACAGGAGAATTATTTCTGTTTTTCCTCCTTTGTTCTTTATGTTCTGTATTATTAGTTTAAGCCTGGTTAGTCCTTCTAATGAAGACAACAGCATCTTTTTCTTAATTAAATACAACATTGTAGCCACATACTCTTAAAATCTTAAAATACTTCTAAATCTGTGAGGAACGTGTTTACCTTAGTGTATGTGCACCACAGAAACAAGGTGGCTCGTGGGCTATTTAAGGTACGGGAAATAAATCAAATATGATCATTGTTTTTTCAGAAGAGTACAGTTAACCTTAAAAAAAACCCTTTACTTTTATGAAATAGCGACTCAATAACTGATCCAAAAAGCACCAAAAAATCCTACCCTGTAACCAGCCCAAATGAACTCCAAGTAATTTACAATTGGGCAAAAGACTTTCTGCTGACTTTTTAATGGACAGTACAAGAGGAGGAAGGTTACTGGAGAAGGACATGTCAGAAGCACATTCTCCTCACTTGGAGTGAAATGTCTCACTGCAGCAGGACACTGCCATCCCCTCAGCATCCCAATCAGCTGATACCCTTTCCCAAGAAAGCCACTAACATTTATGGAATGACTTTTTGGCTTTCCCAACACAGTGAGTTGCACGTGCACCCCCACAGCAGTGCAAGGCATCACTCTGAGGCACAGCTAGCCAGCATGACCTGGAAGTAGCAATGAAAAGAATCAGATTTAGATCTTTATGAATGAAGACACATTGTGTTGGGAGGCCTTGTTTCCTCGGGAGCTCTGCAGCCCGTCCAACCCTGCTGCAGTCCCTTTCTTCAGATGCCTGGGGGCAAGGCTGACTGAATTCCTCACTTCTAAACTTTGAGGGTCAGAGGTGTCTGGCTTCAAGCTGAAAACACCAACAAAGACAAAATGTCCTCATGGCCAAAGCAGGCCTGGTATTCTTCACCATCAAATATTCTAGGACAAATCTTGCTGCAGAGAAACGACAAACCTGGACTGCGGAATCCATCTGCTGCGGAAGGAACGCTGCTGCTTCTTGCCTGTTGTTAATTGGGGTGTGAGTGGGGCGGGTGACAGCGTTTGTGTGTCAGCTCTGCTGCCAGCATGCTCCTGGTGTCCCCCCAGGGCCCGGGGAGCCCCAGTCCCTGCTCCAGGAAAAGCAGCACTCGGCTCCCCAGGCTGGGCACACTCACACACACGGGGCAGGCACAAACCAGGTACCTTGGAGCGCAAAGAGGAGAGGGCAATCTGCCTGGCTAACTTCAGCGCTTCTATCCTCATGGCAGCAAACTCTAACTCCTCCTGTCAAAGGGTTCGGTGGGGAGGCCCCCACGGGGAAAAAAATGTAGTAAGAACACGGCAAAAAACGTTTGACGTACTCAAAAATGAAATGTTAAGATTTTAACGTGTAATTCAGACAATTCCTGGGTGACAAACACAACCCCAGTTGCTCTCATGATGGGGACAGTGATACAAAACTCCAGGGGTTGGTTAGTTTTGAGGTGGCTGGTACAGACAAAGAACCTGTATTAGGTGATCAGTATGAACAATACTTCATGTAAAAGAAATGTTTTCTGAAGCTACAGCTGTTTTACCACAGACTCTTCCCCTGTCATTTCCAGTTTATGTGAATTTATGCCACACACTGGTCTCAACTCAACCTTGGTTGTTTTATATTTCACTATAAATATTCTAGAAAATATGTCCTGACATACAGAACTGGTCTGCAGATCAGTTTGCTTTTCCTAGAAAAAACCATGCCAAATTCTGCATCAGAGAGATTACTGGAAAAACAAAGCCTGATTTTCATTCCAGCAGAATTAGGTCCTAAATCTCAAAAAATGAATCTTCGCACTAAGGCCAGGTGTCAAGACAACTCTCCACACATCAAGTCCCGTGTTCAAGCTTAAAAAAATTTGCTTTGGAAAGACTTCTGGAAAATACATACATTAGAGGTACAGGATAGGTGTTGATGAAATTTAAGTTTATGTATTATATGAATTACATGAGTTAACTGAAAATAGCTTTGTTCCTTAAGTCTTTGAAAGGGCAGAGTTACTTGGGAAATAATCAAATAATTATTTTAATTCTTTTCCACATCCCCTCCAAGCCTCCCTCCACCCCTTTCAGATGAGGCAAAGCACTCCTCTGCCTGTGTATGGACAAACAGAAAGAAAAGTGACATTTATATTTCTGCTACAAACCTGAAGTTTCTGAGCAAATACTGGGGGGTTCTTTTCTGCTAGGTCAGGGTCTAGATATTCAGGCTGATCACATATTGAGGCTTTCTTAGATATCCTATTGAGAAGAGCATCAGCAGAGACAAAGGAGTCTTCAGGAGATGTCTGAAGGGTAAAGAGGAGAATAAGCAAGAGAGATTTTTGCCCAAGTAGTTCAGGCCACAAGCAAAATGCAAAATTTCTGCAGGAAAATGATTCCCAAACTCTTATCATACAGGACTTACTATTTCAATGGCATCAGGAGTTGTTCCTAGAGTCATGGGCTCCAAGTCTTTCTGCTTGGCCTTGTCAGGGGACTGTAAGTGTGCCTCTTGGCTGGCAGCTAGGACTCGGGAAGCTGGGTGTGGTATTTTCATGCCAGAGGACTGCTGGGCTTCAGGGTCTTCAAAACTTGACCTGGAAAAAGATTGTGTACGTGTTTTCAGGGTGGGACACACGACCTTCACAATTCTGCTTCTGGTAACAGCTGAGCAAGTCCTCTTCATCACTTTCATGTGTAAACAAATGTATAAACACACACATATATATATATATAGACTCACATGCATTGTTTCAACTCAATTTTACATCATTGTATCTCATAACACTTTGCAATATCCTTTCAAAACGATGCACTGGAGACCTCTAAATAAAACCAGTTCCATCAGAAATGTCACATTCCTTCAACATTTCTCACTTGCCTTTTTACCCCTTTCTCACGGTGACCTACCTCTCTCCCAAAACACAACACTTACTAACAAGAACAGATGTCCTTGACAAGCAAAATTATTGGAAGTAAACACAACTCCCACATCCTGGTCTTATGAACAGGAGCCCTTGTTCAGAAAATGTATCCAGGAAAAGCCAAGTGAAAAACTGCAATCAACAGATTTCTAGATGAACATGAAAATTACCTCAGGATCTGAAGAAAAAGCTTTAAGCAGGAGGCCACTTGCCCAGTAAAACAGTTGCTACTGTGACTCTATTTAACTAGAATGTGAAGGAGAAATACATGTCCTTATTCCCTCCCAGCACAAAACTTGTGTATCTTTGCCCTCTGTTCTCTATCATATGTTCTCTATCTACACAGATGGGAATCTATTTTTAAACAAATAACTTGGCAACGCAGAGGCAGAGAGAGGAAGAAGAGCCTGTGTGTACGTGCTCTGAGGGTAACCCACTCCCCTGACACCCTCTCCCACTGCTTGCAGCCACCTACCCTGAGCAGGGGGTTGTGGAGTCAGACAATCTGATGGGAGGTGATTTCACTGGGCTCTCCTGCTGTGCATCAAACATTAGGTACAGGGACTGTTTCTTCGGGGTGCTATCATCCTGCTGGCGACAGGGAAAGGGAAACTCATTAAGCAATTCAACCATTCTCCATTAAAGCTAATTCAGGTCACTGAAGCCTTTAGTGAGCAAATGAGTTGACAGAAAACTAATAATACAGGGTTGTAATGTTGATACTGAGGGGGGCCCCCTCAGGAAGAAACCATTAAAGAACAAAACCTAAACAGTTCACTCTTTGTAGTGGCTCTTCTTCTCCCAGTTTGGGGTTAATCAGATTTCTCTGGTCCTGTCAGGCAGGAGGCATCCCTTGGCTGAGGGTGTTACTAAAATATTCACTGAAAATTCTCATTGGTTTAAGTGCCTGGAATACATGCCTGATTTCCCTAACTTCCCCAGTGCATATCCCCTCATTGGATCCAGCCAAGCTACCAAATCCATGGACTAAAAAGAAGTAAGGTGAAACAAGTGATAACATACAGTGCTGCATTCCACACTGCACACTAATTCTGATTCACTCCTGATTCCCTACAGCTTCTTCCAAGTTTTACTCCCAGTTTCTTAAACAGTTCAATAGTTGGTGTAGACAGCTCTGCATTCTGCACTGCTGGAAATACTGATTGACTTTGAATCTCCTGAAAGAACTACTCTGATGCTAGCTTAAAAATAAAAACATAAAATGGAACAAGCTTTACAGGACACAGGACAACAAAGCACAGGCAATTTACCCCAGTTATGCCAATCTCAAGGAACTGGTTTTGCAAATCTGCTGCAGGCACATTGTAATTAATTTAAAGGGTGCTGAGGCTGAGGGCATTATCAGGATAGTGTATTATGACCAGGGAATGCAAATGAATGGAAATGGAGGTGAGAACTTACAGGCACAGAGGAGCCTATTTTCTCCATATATTCTATTTCATATGAGTTGCCATATTCCAATTCTGCAACAGAAACAAAAAAAGAGGTGTTAATACATGCCATGACATGATTTTTGCAGAAGGAAATGAGATCTCTTCTCATTGACAAGGGCCACTCCCACTCTGCTCAATACTTTCCTATGACATATTAAAAATAGAAAATACAGAGAGAAAACAGAAGGTGCATTGATATTCACTGATTTTCAGCAATGAACCTATGACACATTTCAGGCAAATCAGCTTGTCAGAAAAAAAAAAAATCAGCTTTTTAATTTGCCCCAGGGACCAGAATATTAAGAAAGCTTCAGAGCAATTTCAGAGCACAGATAACTTTCCTCTATCATGTTATCACAGAAAACACATTTTTTCAATAACTGGCAATGCTGATGCCAGTTTCCTTTAAAAAAAAAGTATTTTAACAGCTGTTGAGAAAAATTAATTTATATTTCTTCATGTTTATCACCCTCTTAATTCAGAACAACTACTGTGGTATCACTGAAGAAAAAGACACCTAAAATACCTGAATGCTCATGGACCAGGGGTGAGTCACCAGCCCAGCTTCCTGAGCTGTTCTCACCTTTTATTTTCAGGGGAAGAGTCTAAGGCAGGAAGATTTACAAAGAACCCTAAGTCTAAAATTTAAGAAAAACACAAATCTCTACTCCTTCTCTGCTTCTAATCTCCCAGTTACACTGGAGGGAATAACCAGCATTTCTTCCCAGTCCAGGATCACCCAGTAGCTGATACAGAAGCAGAGAGATCTAACACAGGAAAAGAGATCGTACCTTCCTGTGCTCAAATAAAAGCAAACTTTCTACAATGACAACTTAATTTAAAAATTAAAAGCATAATTAATTTGTCCAAATGCTGTACTTTATTCTGTTTCCGTGACTTAATTCAATAAACCACTTGCATAATTTGATTTCCATTATAAATAAATCCTAAGGAAATGCACACCAGCATGTGCGTTATGATAAAATCATGTGCTAGAATCCTTCTAGGTTTGGGCAGCTTTTGAAAAGTAGGGCTTGCATTAGGAAGATGATGACCACCACTGAAATATTTGATATTTGATAACAAACAACCCTGAAGGTTGCCTTGCCTGTTTTGTTGATTTAAAAAGTTTTAGAGGGCTCAGTGTGATTTTAGAACGCTTGATTTTTTTAACAATAAAAAACAGTGCACAAGGACTGTAGTTCCGCAAATTATGTCTTTTGTCAAACAACCACTGAAGAGGAAGAGCCACCAACTCTCAGTACTTGTTGGGGATATTCACAGTAAAACTTGTAAGTGAAGAGAAAGCTGTAATAGCAGGCTCCTCACCTTTACATTCCTAGCACCATATGTTTTAAGTGGTCATAGGGAGCCAGGCAAGATGGACAACTCCTGGTGTCAGATACCAGCAATGCCCTTTCTCACTCGCTTTTCTTCTCAGCAAAAGCAAAACCCAAACTGGAAGGATGAATCCAAACCCCCTACGAGGAGCTGAACTGCAGGAGAAAGCCTGAAACCCCAGATAACAGCAGCAAGTGTTTAGAAACTGCTTTTCTGTATCCTGTTTATCCACAGGCAGCCCAGTGAGGTGCATCAGGAGCATTTATGGAGCAGCTTTATGCTCCAGAGAGCAATCCCTGAGTGTCCAGGCAGGCTCACGGGCAGCAGACGTTCCGGCACTGTCCTCTGCTGGCACAGCCACAGGAATCCTCCACCTGCCTGCAGCACTGCCAGCAGCTCTGCAATCCCCTTCCAAACTGACTGCTGGGACAACACAGATTTAACTTTACTGCTGAGAAAAAAAAAGAAGGCAGGACACAGATGGAGATAGTCCAAGTAGAAACAAAAGGAGTAACGCGGCTGGCTAAACGCAGTTTGTTTCGTCTCACTGCTCTCAGGAGTCTCCAGCATAATTCCTCTCTCTCCTCTCCTCTCAGACATCATCTCCCCTCCAAAATCTCAGGCTCTGGTTATTTCTATACATTCAAAATCGGAAAAGCCCAGGATATCCCACGAAGCAAGATAATTATCTTTTATAAACACATATAACAGACTTACTAAGTGATGTCCTCCAACTCCTCCTACAAATAGCTTCAAGATTACATCAGAATTTTCTGCTAACAATTACGGCTTATTTCGGGTCTGTGCAACAGGAAAATGGCAGCAGCTACAGGCAGTGCCTGAAACAGATGAGGGCTGGATGCACTGGCTGGCTCAGGAGCTGGGCTGTATCCCTACCAAAGCAGTGTTAGGTTACAGGGTAACACTTACACGGGTGTCCGGGAGAGGTAAAAATATCTGCACTGAGAAACAGCCCTCAAATTACCCAGAAATTTCTCAAAGCTGCAGGAGCAAGACTGTCAAGGGGAAAAAATTATTATTTTGAAGAGATGTGAAAAGCGGAAGCATTGTTGATTATAATGAGCATGTAATCTGAAACCCCGACTCCACCATGCAGCACACATGAGACAAGACAATTACCATTTAATTAGGAGCTTTGCTCACTTTCTTCTACCCACTTTGAAAGCTAAAATGATTGCCTCAGAGTGTCTCTCACTATTCTTTTGTTCCATTTCCTTCCATATAGTTTCCATTTTCCCAGATTTAGGGGGGCTTATTTTCTAAAAAGTGCTTCTTCACGTTATTTTTTAAAATACAAATACAGGGAAGTCAATGTCTAAAATTTATAATTTGACAATAAAGCCAAATTAATTCATCCAGACTGAAACACTTATCTGTTCAGAAGACTCGAGAGACTTCCAGAAAGCCCAGGGCATACAAGCATGTGCATATGAACAAAAGCACTGTGACTGTTGTTGCTTTTTGATGTCAAACACCTTGACCTTAAAGTTTAGCAGTTCTTAATCAGGCATAAATTTAGACCCAGCCTAAAATGGCATAAAGTAGATTTAATGGTACACTGGGACAGGGACTGAAAGGTTAGGGGAAAAAAATGAATTCTGATCAAGAAGAAAAAGTTTAAGCCAAGTTAAACTCAAACATGCTTCCCACCCACAAAGTTGAACATCTGCCTTTGGAGCAGATGTTGCAAAGCAGAATTCCCTCTGGTAGCCCCAAGGAAGGCCACACACAAATTTTCTTAATTCTGTCCCTTCCACATTTCACAGACCTGGAATGACAGTTCTCTGAACAGAAACTTCCAGCTTTAGCTCTCAGCTGCTCACAGGAAGGTATGGCAGGAAACACATTCATAGGCTGATCTCCTAGGGAATTTTATCTGGAAATATGAATGGTAACTACCTTACGCAGGGGATATCCTGGACATTTTTAAGCACAAAGATACCTGGAGCCCAGGAAGCTGGAGGAGAGATGGCAACTTAAGGGTATTAATGCAATACAGGAAATTTGAGCACAATTTTAACATGGGACCTTCTTCCACGGAAGTTAAGGAACAGGCCCAGGCAGAATCAGTAGCTCAGTGACTCTGGAGCAGTATCAGACCCCAGTTTCCTGTGAAGGCATTCAGAGAACACGATGCATGCAGAGAAGAACAATTAAATCACACCAAGGAAGCAAAAGCCTTTCTCTGAAGGCCCCTCTCGTTTCCCGTTAAGCATCTTTTCTTTCCTAAAAACTCAAGGTTGGAGTATTGGGGTCTTAGATGCAGCTCCCCACAATTGCCACGTTCCCCAGAATGGCCCAGAGAGCACCATTTTCAGGGTTCCCTAGTAAGAGTCTGCACTCAGCAGAGCACAGGCCAACATCCTCAGCCAAACCAAACCCGCTCTCTCTGTAAACATCCCCCTGGCTCGAGAGGCAGTACCCTCTGTGGGAGAGTTGAACTTGGTCTCGTTGACGAAGGTGGACAGGTCAGAGGGCTGTGGGTAGTCCTGCTTGTCCGTGTTCAGGTCCACGGTCATGCAGGTCCACTTCTGACCCGTCACAGAGGACGCCAGCTTCTCCTCATCCGTGGCATGAACCACCGTGGAGATGACAGGAGGTGTTTCTGGAGTTGGCAGCGGAGTAGGATCCTGCAGCAAACAAGAGCCAATTAATTCCATTATCTTTCCCTAACACATGGAAGAGCTCAATCTCTGAATTCCTTTGCACCGCCAGAGCCATCTTTTTAATTCTGTAATCTCTGCTGCAGCTCTGTGTAAAATACCTAATGGAAAATACGAACTCTACCAGCAGCAAGTTTTCCCAGTATAACTAAGCTCTTTGATGATAAACACTTGCATTGCAAAGCTGCTTTGATAACAGGGAAGAAAGAAGATCCAGAGTTGTAGAAATCTGTTAGGCACTTGACACAAGTGGCACACATCACCCACCACTGAAGTCTCTGACTACCAAAACTGACTTTTTGGGCTTCCCTCATAGGAGCAAACCTTCGTAGGTCCACGAGGTCGTGAACCCTTTCCCCTTTCTTCACTTCTACGCTGTCAAGGAGCACAAATAAAAGGGCAGGATGGATAACAGGAAGAGGAACAGCAGTGTGGAAGGAGCTGTGCCACATCAAAGCAGCCAGGCCTTTGTAGAAGAGCAGCTTTTGTTAACTTCTCTTCCAAGAAAACCACCTGCCAGCAGTTTACAACACAGAATCAAACTATCCAAGCACATGTTCCTGGTAGATCAGCCCACTTGGTTTATTTCTATTTCCTTTCCAGCCCACCAACTTGGTGCATTTAGTTTCTTACTATCTAATCTTAAAATTCCAGGGTGGATAGTGATGTCTCGTTTTGACTGAAGATATTTATTCCTATTTTTGCTCCATCTTAACACAGGGCTTTCTTTCCAAGGTACATTTGCTAATACTCTAACTGGAATTCCCAGAGCAAATACTAGATCTATGTTGTATACACACTTCTAGAGACTAAAAGGTTAATGCCTTATGGTTATAGCTTACTTTACTGCTGAGAGACACCAACCTGCATATATTCTCTACAAAAATCTCTGCTATTAAATGTTCAATTTCACAATTAAATTAACCAAATTTCCCCTTTTTTGCCCCTTCAAGAACACATATTACATGCATCAACGTAAGGCAGCACTTTACCTGAGAAGGAGGATCTGATAGTGGGGATCTTTTTGGTGATTTTTTCACCCTAAATGTATCACTGAAAATAAAGTTCAGACTGTTAATATGGGAATAGCAGCAAGAATCAGGTCATTTCACACTTAGCAAGAGACAGCCACAGACAATGCAACCTCTGTAAGCCCTTCTGCATCAAAATCCCATCCATTAGGCAGCAGCACCACAAGAACCATGCCATGGGTACATATTTTTGACATGCACTCGGAACAGGCCTCGGTTCCCCAAAAGCTGAGAACAGCAGGATTGCCATATTTTTCATGCTAACTCCTGACACATTCACAGAGCAGAGTTACTGCTCGGCTGCAATTCAAATCCCTGCTCCACCACAGGCACCCTCCGGGGCCCTGTGGAAATTATTTGGCTTCTGTCTGCTTCAGTTTCACATCCAAAAATTAGGTCTAACCCACACCTTTACCTGAGATTAAAACTGTGATAAACTTCAGCTCCAGTGACCCCAAAAACCATGAAATAAAAACCTGGTCTGCTTTAGATGAACAGAATAAAACCATCTGAGGCAGATGCTGTTCCCCAGATGCCAGAATTAGCTGTGTCATTATAAATGGGCACAACAGACCTTTTTAAAAACAAATATAACAAGAAATATGGCAATTCTGCTTCCAATTCCCCTGACACCTCACAGTGCAGACTGGGAGCACAGACACTGTAGCCCTCCAAAATCCCACAGGTTTCAGTCAAGCAAAAGGAATGAAGAACATACATTATGTCATGATGGTGGATAATTATGAATGTTGCCTTTATGTTTATTCACAATTGGCTAAAAATATTTCCTAACCAGGAATAAACTAATTCTCTATCTGTTCACTTGATGCCCACTGCCAGACTTACTCAAAACCATTTATGTTACAAGCTACAAGAGGGAGAAAAATGCCACAGCAAACTCACTGGTAAAGACTTTATGTTTGAACTGAGATGCAGGGGCAAAAATTACTGCCCAGCAGCTCATCCCTGATCAATGACGGCAAGGTTGACACTAGAAATTCTAATGGTGGGTTTTCAATTGGCAGTGGGTAAATCAATACCACTTCTAGAGGGGAAAATAAATTGGGCAGCTGAATATTGGTGTGTTCAATGCCATTAATTATCCAGTTATGATGATAGAATTAATTAGGATAACTTTTTCCTTTAAGAAGGACAAGCACTTTATGCAGTATTTAGAAAGGACTGATTGTACAATGTTGCTCAATGGTAGAAATAAAACTTTCATATTTTAGCTCAAGGATACAAAATCTCTATAGTTTTTAATGAGGTTCTTCTTTGATAGGCAACAGATAATGAGGCAACAGATTCCTCAAACTCATTCACAGTCAGGCATCTTACTTATAATAGCTTTCATATGTGCAAGTGAAGTGAAATCATTAATATAAAAGCTTCATGCTGAATAATAACTGATCATGCTGCAAAATAAATAAGTAAAATTAAAAAGCCCATAAATCAAAGAGGAAATTTGAATTGTTAGCTTAGAATTACTTACAACAGAGAACATACAGACATCACATCTTCTACCATCCTAAGACAAATAAGACAAAGAAAAGAGAGACAGACAGAAGGAACTGACAAAAAAGATTAACCTACAAATACTCTGTTAATGTTAATGTGTTAAGGCAATCTGATCATGCATATTTTCTACCTGTACAATCTTAACCCCTACTTTTTATTGTGAAACACATGAGGAGAAAAAAAATATTCATCAAGTCCTTCAATAATTTCTAGTTCAATGTTAGATACTTTTGACACGCTTTCGTCTCACAAAACACATTTTTCAAAGCTGACACCTTCAAGTTAAGTTCCTTTCAACGCAGTAACTGTCCTTGCCTTCCCCGATGGAGGCCACCTGCTTGCTTTTCAAAACACAGTATTTGTTATTATATGAGATGCAAAACTGTTCTTGAATGGCAGCTAAGCCTAAGGAGAGGGCACAGTTATCCCAGGTTTTGTCACGGTTCCTCATGTGTTCTGACAGCACAGAAAAAGCTACTTGACCATTGCAAACCATTTACCCAGGTCAGGATAAAAAATGACATTTCTTTAAATCTCAGCTGTTTTGGTTCTCTCCAAAGCCTAACCTGGTGTTCTGACAGAGCAAACTGGTTTCCCCCAAAACCAGAACCAAACCCTGCCAAACAGCTTAGGCTAAGAGAAGTTTTCATTTACTTATAAGCTTGGCAGCTTCTACTCATCTCTCCTCATGTGCAGTGCTCACGACAGCTGCCACCCTCCATTTCTAAACAGCCTCCAGCCATCCAAAAGCTTCCAGAGCAAGGCCTGCACAAGCAGTGTCTCTCCAAACCACGTATTTTTACTCCTCACTGTGAGCTGGCACTGGGGAGGCATCAGCTGCTTTTTGCTCAGCATCACCTGAGCAATGTGATTTGCCTCCAAGCAGCTCAGCACTCAGGTAGATAACCAGAGAGCAATTTGTGTCAAGCTGACACCTCTTCTAAAAACCTCATCTTTTCACAGGGAGGTCAATGCTTAGACTGCTGCAGGTTTCATTCAAGAACGAAATTGGCTTATTTTTATTGATTTAACACATGTTAGACTGAGCACAGGGCTCAGATTCAAAGTAGTGCAAGCTTAGCAAAGGCTTAAACTCATGCCTGGCTTCCTCACCTCTAATCTAGAAATCACTGCCTTTCCACATGAGGAACGCACTTTCAAACTGGTCCACAGGGTTTGATTTCTGCACCCCTCAACATTGCTAATAAAACCTCCTGCCACTGCCTCCCCGGCATCCCCTAATAAGCCTTAGGGTAATTTTCTTCTAGAAAGTACCACGGCTGCAGGCTGCAATGTGTTATTAATATTCAGAGTCTCATCTTTGTAAAAAAAAAACCTAAAAACCACTTGGAAAAGTAGGTTACGGGGCTGCAGCGGGCAACACACAACACAACACAGTGAAAGCAGTGCCAAGCAAGGGCTGGGGATTCCTGCAGCCCTCCTGCAGCCCAAGGACTTGTGAGCCCTGAGCTGGGCAAGCTTCACTTCTCCACCATGATAAAGACCAGCGGTGAGCTCTGTGATTCTAGGACAGGGTTTTCCCGTGATGGATTCTCCCAAGGACAAATGTGGCACAGCAAACTCTTTGTAAACTCATTTTGCCCCTAAATTAATAACTTTGGAATTCTTTCCAATATTCAAAGCAGATGGGAGAACCCAAGAGGCCCCCACTGGGGGTCTGTCAACTCCAGCTACTGGAAGACACAAGGAGACTCTGGCTGGCTGCAAATACCAAACTTAAGCATCTGCTGATATTAAAATCCCCCTCTGCACTTCCCCAGTAAGATTCAAATTGTTCCTCTCTTGCTGTCAGACTTTTAAATCTTCTTGGTTTGGACCAAACCAGTTTGGACTGCAGGCTTGGAAAATGTGTCATTTACCACCAAATTTCAGGTACACCTCAAAAAGAAGCAGCACCAGAAAAAAAACAGGCTCTTCTACCAAAGAACACAACTCAACTACACAGTGGCCTAAACTATCCGTAAGTCAGAAATGCCCCTAGGAAGAAAATAATGGCACAAGCTCCCTCAAAACTGACAAGGGACTTGAATTAGAAGCTTAGAAGGCAGGAGGCTGTTCAGAAAAATCTGAATAATCTCCATCTCGCCCTGTACAGGAGGTCAGCTTTTGTACTGTCTTACATTAACCGTGTTATCTTCTTATCTTAAATTGGCATTTAAAATTTTTGCTCCCATTTTTCTTAGCTAGCTGGAACATTTAAACCATAAAGGAACATGAACTGAGATACTTTCATACAGATACACACAGGAAATCAGTTTCAGATATATGGGATATAAACTTAGTGGTCACCAACTCAAAATAACCGTATCTGAACAAATAAAGCAACATTCAAATCAGCAGCCAGCCATAGAGGTTTTTAACCAAATATCTAAAAACAGCAACATAGAAAATTTATCCTGGAGTTTGTCACCTGTGCCTAAAAGCTGGATATTTCTCTAACAGGTAGCGATTTTGGAGATTTTAAACTTCCTGGACGATTGTAAGCTCTCTCAAAAAAAGGAATTTTTTCACATTTCTTAGTTGTGTATGTAAAAAAACCCACATTTCAATACTGCACTCTTCTGTTTCAGGTTATTTTCTTTTAAATACCGTAAGTCACTGGATAAAACCATCTTCCTGCTGTTTGCAATACGTGATTTGTCACTGCCTTACTATTTCACATCCCACGCTCAAAAACAATGATTCATAAAATAGTTGTGCTGGTGTGATTACTTTGATCATCTTGAACAGCATCAATTTCCCAGGATGAGGTCACAGAAAATTGGGTACAAAACCGATAAAATTACAATTTAACCAGGTTCAAAACTACACTGAGCCCAAAGACTTTAAAAATGCAGTTGCCTAATGGCATGGTAGCACTGGAAATATCAAATTATTGAGGAAACAGACTGAGGGAGAGCAGGAACAGCCCCCCAGCGTGACTCAGTTGTGGCCACCAACACCCAGGGTCACGTCCCTCCCTCTATTCAGCTATAAATCCTGTGTAACTGTGCTAAGGGGGAGGAACGTGCTGCAATTTCTATTCTAGAAACGTCTCTGCCCTTTAACTTACGTTTTCAGTGGCGTCTTCTTCTTCTTGGCAGGTTTGTTCAGGCTGTCTCCTTCCGTTCCGTTCGTTTCGTTGGCACTGGCTGGTATCTCAAAGGAAGCTGGAGATTTGGAGGGCGAGCTGGCTATCTTAGAAGAAGACTTGAAAGGGTCAATGGAGTCCTCACACACGTCCGGCTCGAAGCTGTACGTTTGTTGAGGCAGTTTGGGCGATTCCTGCATTTTCGTACTGGATGAGAAGGGGTCAAAATTGGGATCATCCCACTTGTCGATATCAAAAGTGTAAGAGCCTTTTGTGATGGGGATTTCGTTTGGATCAGCGGGCGACTTGGTCGGGGTGCTTGGAGCATTGTCAAGCTTCTCCACCGGTTTTTTAGTCTTTGGCCTCCGTAGCGGCATTTTAGCACCAGGCTTTTTCCCTGCTTTTTTGGGAGGAGGAGTGCTCTCCTGCTGGTCTTCGCTCCCCCCTTTCTCCTCGGAATAATCAAACTCCAGCCTCACCGCAACGCCTTTGACGGGAGGGTCCTCCTGTCCCCCGGTGTCCGGCGGAGTCACCTCCACAGCCTCGGGGGCCGTTGTCAGAGGTAGTGTTTTCCTGCTGGCAGGGGGAGAGTTCTGCACCTTGCCGCCCCCGGAGCTAAATGCACTAATCCCTTCGAAACGGTCCGGATCCGAAGGGTCGGATCCTTCAGGCACAGGCGGGGCCTCCTCTTTCTCGGCAGAGATTTTGGAAGGTTCAGTACATTCGGGCTTTGCTGAGTCAGCCTTCACCTCAGATGCTTTATCCTCACAAGCTGCTTGGCCAAGCTCAGGCGGTTCTTGTGGGGTTTCCTTCACCAGTGGAGCATCCAGAGGTTTTTTGGCTGGCTGCTTCTTTTTTAGGGAAGCTGGTCTGGGTTTTTTCGTTCTCTTGAGGGTACTGGAAGCACTGCTCGAACCAGTACCGTACGCATCTGCTGACGGTGCTAATGTCTCACTGTTGCCAAGGTAAGATGCTCCATCAAAATCACTGGCCTGCAGGCTGAGAGAGCGAGACAACGTGGATTTGGAAACCGGGACCGAATCCGTGGATTTTCTCCGGACATTTGCTTTGGGGTCACGACTCTTGGTCTCTGCAGAGCTCGGTCCTAAGGCATGGAGAGAATCGACCAGCTCAATGTTATCGAAGTCCAAGTTGTAGGTTCCACTGCTGGCTATGGGCTTGTCCTCGTCGAAGACAGTGGAGAAGGAATGGGACGGGGGACGGAAAGGGCTCTCTTGAACTGGTTCACTGTGTGACACATCGGGTACGGGTTCAGCTTCTGAGCTCAGTCCTGTGGGAACACACAGAAAACTCAGCTGACTTCACGCACATTTTTAAAACTGGGGCTTAGGAAGTATTATTATAATTTAATAATACTGCAAGTAAAAGGCATGAGAATCATACAAATTCACTAAGCAAACCGAAGTGACTTTTCCAATATATGAACTAGATTAGGGGAAAAAACAGATCTGTTCTCCCCAGAATAGGATTCAAGGCAAGTTTTAAGAAAAGACAAAATAAGTATTTTATAATAAAATAAGTATTTTATAATAAAAATAAGCAATAGCCTCTAAAGCACCTCTTCTAAACTATCACTTACTTATAGATATATACCATAATACACTAAATATAGCAAATACCAGAAAAACTGCACACAAAGCACTTTTTTTACTCCCATTTTCTACTACTATAAAGAGTTCACACAATTGTGTCAGAGCTCTTCTGCAGTAAATCTCCTGTAAATTGACTGGTGCTTCAGTAATTACATGTTGACCTTAAGTTTTGTTTCCCATGTGCTATTTTTACCAATTTACCCAGAGGAAAATGGCTTCCTTTCCACAACCCACCAATGCTGCTCCTCTATCTGCCCCAAGCAGTCAATGTAGTCTACTCTGACCTCAAAATTACAAGTTTATAATAAGAGATGAATAATTGAGAATTTAATATGAAATAAATTATGGTAAAGGTAAAAAAAAAAAAAGTCATTTAGAGAACTTCACAAATATTTTCAGTTGAAAAATCTTCCTTAGAAAAACTAGAAGATTCCTAAACCAGGTTCTTCCAAGTGTAGTTCTAACTCGTTGATGAAAATAAAATTTTGTAGAGAGATTTACGTGTTAAAGCTCTTAATCCAAACGGCTTTCCATTGCAATTAAAGGTTTTCTTACTGAATGGAATCCTAAAATGATTTATAGAAGTCTCTTCACCTGGGACATAACAACTCTATTGGACAAAGTAGAAAAAGACAGAGTGCATAACAAAAAACCAGAAAATACGAAGGTAGGAAAGCATGAAGGCGATGGTCCTTGCTGCCTTCCAGCTCATTAGGCTGATTATTCAAATGTTTTACAAATCCTGCATATGGTTTGCTCCTGCTGTGACTGTACTACACTGATGTGAATGTACCACGGTCACCTCTGTCCCCGTGTGTCCCTGTGGGCTACCAGAGACCTGGGACAGCTCTCTCCAGATCCCAGCTCAGGCTGGGCTCAGCCAGCTGCTCACAGCTCTCAGTGAGGAGCAAAATGCCCCCGTGTTTCCTGTTGAAGCAACACAGCCTCCTTCACGTTGTCATTTTTATTTAATTATGTAATTATAAAGAAAAACAGTCAAACAAAAATGAATCCTTTGCTCAGCCCTGAATGATTTCAGGGACATTTCCGCTCATCCTTTTCATTCCAACCCTGACATGTTTCACAAAATAACTCCCATTTTGCCTCGCTACATTCATTAACAGTGTTCATAAAGCAACACAGACAATCAATTATTATTTTAGTGAGAAGCTATGAATGGATTAAGAGCAGGGGGAAAAAAATTTCCTTTGTTTCAGAAGAAATTGTATGTCTGCAGAGAGACTGCAAGAATTATTATTTATGGGTGTAGAGGACAGAAAAGGATTTAAGGAAATTGGACACATTTCCCAAAGTGGCACCATGTACTTCCAGAGACTGTCAAAGGGATGACAGCTACGCAGTTTCTCTTTCAAGACTGTGGAAGTTCACTAGGATACATCAATTAAAATAATATTCTAATGTGTTTTTCTGCTAAGTGAATGCTAATAGCATGGCAGTACTTCAGAACAGTTTATTTTTCTCCTTAATCCCCACTGGTTTGGGCTTGGTTTCAGGGTCATTAATTAGGCTTGGTTTGCCAGCCGCTCACTTCACACACACATCAGTTTGTGACACTGATGGGACTCCTGTTAAGGGCACTCAGAGAGTGCCATAAACCTCCAGCATTAGCCTAATCTGTCCCTTTCACCCTGAAAGGAGAATGGAAGGCACTTCAGGGGAATACATCACAATAAACACTGGGATGTCAGCGGAGTACAAATGTAGGTCAGCGTGAAATGAAAGTGGGATCTGAACAAGGAATCATCTGCAGTTATGCACTGTTTTCATTCCAGCCTGCACCAAAGCCCTCAGCAGCATCGAGGCCCTTGTTCAAAGTAGTATAAACACGCATTAAAACAAAGTAAAATAAAATAAAATAAACCACTGCCCTGCAGGACTTGGACTGTAAATGAGAGGCTGAGGTTTGGGATGCATCACACAAAGGGAGCGTGCAAGGCTTTGCAGCTACTCACAACAAACCAGCATTTAAATTCTGTGTGCTCCACACAGCGCAGGGCTTCAATCTTCTTTAACTGCTTATTTCACGACTTCCTCCTCATCAAGTCCTTTTTACTCAAGAGTACGGATTTCTGCAGAGTGTTGCTCGGTATTTTTATTGTTTCTTGATGAAACAAGATGTGAAACTGTCTCAGAAAACATGGCTCTTGGCAGAACTGAAATGCTGCTGTCAGCCTCTTCTGGCTTTACGACAGGACTGGCTCACTCCTGGTAACAGCAGAATTGCTGGGGCAGGAGATATAAATGGTACTCAAGGCTTTATTACTACAAAGAGAGATGAAGACCATTCTTTCCTGACATTAACAGCCTGTTCAGAGAGCAGTGACATTTGTCCTTTTATGACACAAAATGAAGCCAATCAGTATCGCTACAGTATTTTATTAAAATGCAGTTTGATCACAAAGGAACATACTAGGACACAAGCTATGGGAATTAAGGAAGGACTTGCCCTAGAGAGAGACCAGCACAAGGTTTTAAATCAGGTTTACACCTTTTACTGGCACTGAACCACCCACAATTGGTACTGGTAAGAGCTACCCACAGGTAGATATTAAGTTTTATAAAGCACTCCAAGAATGTGGAGGATAGCTGGGGAACTTACACTGCAATAAAAAACAAGGCAAGCTCCTCAAAACCCTTCATTTCATTCATTAAAAAAGAAGGTCCAAGTTCTGCTCCTTCCACTAGGAAATTCCCCTGATTTCAGGTAAATTTTGACTGGATCAACTATGAAAAAGAAACCCAAACCCAACAACATAAAGCTCAGACTTCTTGTATCCAGGTGATGAGACCTAAATATTAGAGCTACATGGCATATTTAACACTTGGCATTTTCACCTGGCACCTGTTATGGCAGAACCAGAAGTTGCTAGAAAGTCACAGAATCACAGAATATTATGAGTTGGAAGGGACCCACAAAGATCATTGAAGTTCAGCTCCTGGCCCTGCACAAGACAGACCCAAGAATCCCACCCTGGGCCTGAGAGTGTTCATAAGATGTTGTAAGACTGTGTGCTTTAATAAACAAAACAATTTTCTGTTGCTCCTTTACAGAAGTAGCCAAGGCAAGGGGCTAGTGTGCTGAAGTATCTCTAAAGCAGAGGAAACCCCAATAAACTGAAAACAGGCCTTAATACTGCTGAGCTGGAAACAAAATGAAACACTATTCTGACAGGCTTAGCAATTTAAACAGATATAATAAGCAAATACAGAAGAAATTAAATTCCAGTTCTGTTTTCTAGAGAAAAAGAAAACAAAGGCAAACCTCTGGAAAATGCATACAGAATTCACCCACTTACTATGTTACAAGGAAAAAATGCCAAAAGCATATAGGAATTAGAATTATCTAACACTGGAAATCTTGAAACACAGTTTATTTCAAGTTTCTTCTTGTTACGACAACCCTTTGATGTCAGGAAATCAATTAGTACCACTTTTTTAAAAGTTCTGTAAAAATACTTTTGTCATTTATTCTGAGCGAAAACTTTGTATAAAGAAGATTCTTTTCAAATTTTCCATATCAGGCTCCAAGAGGAAAAACACTGGAAAAGAATGCTTTCCATATCAAAAATTTGGTTCGTTTTTGTCTGGACCACAATGTCTCTACTGGAAAGCCTGACCTCAAATTTCCGTGGCACCAGAAGGACTCCAATATAGGTGCCCCATACCCTGATTGTTGGGCTGTAAGGCACAGAGGGGACTCCAGCTCTCACACCTCCCCTGTGAACACAATCTGAATCATCTGGGGAAGGCAGTAGGGGTGGCACAAAATTCCTAGGCAGGAATTTCTGGCCAAAACCAGGGTATTTGGGAGAATGGGCTTGGGGGACATTCTGGTGCTCAGCTGGATGAAACAAGGAACAAAAGGACACTGCTATGGGAAGCTGAGGAGACAAGCAACAGTAATTTAAAATAATGACAAAACCTAATAAATGTTTTATATCAAACTCTCCAATTTGCCTCAGTAGTATAACCCACGTTTCCCAGAACTTATTTAGGGAGGAGTGGAAGGACTCTTGGCGTGGCACTTCCTGGGGCTCAGGGGTAGTTTCCATACTTGCTCTGCTGCTCCTCTTCCCCTCCAGACTTGCCCTCAGACTGACTCCCCTCCTCTGCTCTGCTGCTGATGGACCAGAGCCATGCAGCAGGTTTTGCCCCACCAGGAGCTGGCACAAACCCAGCACGAGTCCAGCTTACCTCACTTTCATCATATTTATGAAACAACCATTGAAGTCAACCTAATTAAAAACTCTCCTCTTGGCTTTCCAGCAGTGGGGTCCAGCTGCTGTGCTAATGATATCATGCAGCACAACTGCAGCCATCTGCATAAGGAATTACTGTCAGCTATAGATGAAACAATCCTTTAAACACTTACCGTGCTCCCTCCTTCCACCCAAACACACGCTCTGCCACCCATCCCATGTGGAAGACAAAGCCATGTGGCTGCTGAACCAGGAACCCAGCAGGACAGTGCTGCCTCTCCCTGTGCCTGTGCCAGGCTCTCCAGATGCCCATATTCCTGACTCCTCTACTGAAACCTGGTTTTTTAGCTGTATGGTACCATCCAGGAACCCTGCTTCAACGCCCGTGAGCCCTGAGGAAGGGACTCATTCTGTGTGCAGCCACATGCATAACTTAGGAAAAAAATAAACTACAAGACACACAAGTGGTTTACAAAGTACAAAATGTTTAACTTTTCTCGTTTCTAAACACCTAAACTATAGTCTTAGTATTATTTATTTCTCCTAAAGATTTCCAAAACAAATGAACGCTTTGCGTTGCCCTCCCACTTTTGGATTTTTTCTGCATTTCACATCTTCCCCTCCAATGAATTCCCCTGTTGTATAACTGTGTTTTGCATCATTTTGGAACACTGAACAAAGCTCTGTCACTTTGCTGTAACTTGCCTCCCATGGACAAGATGCCTCCCATCTGATTTGCAAATGAAGTGGTTTCCCCTCTGCCATCCAATGGCCTTCGGTGAGGTCCACACTGGCTGTGAACAGCTATTTTCAGTTTCCCACTTTTCTTCAGAAAGATGTGAAAGAAAGGAGGGGGCGAACTGGGATGGAAGGAGATAAGAATCACATGTGCCAGGGAAGCACATGTGTAATCAAGGGCTTGAAGATAATCTACTGCAGTAATTAAAAGCACACTCCAATCCTGCTCAGCATGTGTGTCCTTTGTTCTCTGAGCACTTATTTTGTAATCACTGGATTGCCAAAGATTTAAAAAAAGGAAAGAAGATGCAGAATGAGTAACTTTTGCTACAATGACGAGGGAACTCTAACAGCAGAAAGGAAAAAGCACCAGGATCCCTCAGTATTTAGTTTTTGTTTTGTGAAATCAGTTTGTTGAAAATCCTTGAAGCTTCTTAAAAACTTGTATCATAAATCATGACCATAAAGAGCATTGCTGAATGATTAACTCCCAGAAATGCTTTAGGTGGCTCGAGACCTTTAGTGGGATGCTACAACTCTTTCCAAACACAATACAATGAGCTTTAGACTGCTGGGAGAAATACTATCTTCATGCAATTTAGCCAGGTGATCAAGATGACTTGACTTTCAGATGGGAAAAAAGACAGCATAATGGGGAATTCAGTCTCAAACTGTTGAGCTGTCACCCAACAGCCCAAACAAAGCTATTTTGGGCTAATAGCATGCTTGCTACTTCTTCATATTCCATTACTCAATCTGGAGAACAAAGAACACTTCTTTGGGAAATGTATTTCTTTGGGTTTTAAACACAATTCTCCCTTTTAAAAGATTTTATTTTCCCAGAGTGCACCAATTTTCACATATGTATACCATACACGCATTCATACGTAGCCCCGTGTTCCTCCAATAAATCAATATTTCTGTTGTTCTAATGGGCTTTTTGATCACCTCCTGCTTCAGGTAACACATTTGAAAATAGCATTTTGTTAATTGTCACAGTTAACAGTGCTCACACAGGTACCTGCATCCACAACTCACATCTCCTTTTTCTACTCATCTGACTCTGTAAAGGTCCTATAAAAAGAAGCTTGGCTCAAAAGGAATTAAGTTTTTTCTAGAAAGCTCCTCTTTTCTTTAATATTTTTCAAACGTTATGGACAGATTCTCCAATACTTTATTCCAGGAGGCAACAGAGTTTTTCCTCTCTGCATGGGTAATTAATTAATATTCCAGAAGCCGACTTATTAGCATTAATTCCTTGCCTGTGCTTAGAGAAACAGCTCCCTGCATATTCACCTCCCTCAGTAGTGTGTCCCACTCATTACCTGTATCTTCCACCGACAGCTGAGGTTTTATTTCTTGCTCTGCTACGTCTGCAACAACTGCTGCTGCTGCTGCTGCCGCTTCAGGGGGTGGCTGTGGAGGTGAAGGTGGTGCTTTGACAGGTGTAGTGGACTCCGGGGTCTCAAAAGCTTCTTCAGAGTCAGAGCTCCTGGGGAAAATCAAAGCAGAAGCTGGTGAGCACAGTGAGATTCACGTCTGCAGGTCAGGCTTGGGAACGCTGGGCTTCCTGAGCTGGTGGCACAGACCTCAGCTCTCAGGCCACCTCTGCATTTCCCAAAGGAGATGTGACATTCCAGCCTGGTTTCCAGAGCAGGATGTCATGGCTGTGGTCTTCTCCCCTAGACAAGTATTTATGTCATTTGTCTCGCAGAAGTGAATGCACACTTGGAAATAAATCTATCCTGCACAGCCTGCTTCCCAGCCTGAGGGTGGCTCAGCCACACAGACCAACAGCCCTGTGCTACTCCTTGGCACAAGCACACCTAAATCAACTTAAAAAATATAAAGAATCTTCTGAAGATAATTTCCTAACTTCATAAAAAAACCCCCAAACATCTAAAATAGCACCGAATTTCTTTGCTCTTATGGGTGAGAGAGCAGACATGAAGATACCTGAGGTGAAGCAAACCCTTGTGCATCGTCCTGCCCTGGAAATACAACATTTGATTTTCAGCAGACTTTCACCAGAGCCCTTTTCAAACAGACCTTGTGACACAAGGTAAGACAGCCTATAAAATGCATGGAATCCTGGTATTATCAATAATCCTTTTGTGGCACCAGGCGCTCACAGGGACACAAAACCCATAGGGACCACAGTGGGCTGGTGCCAGTCCAGGAAGGAAACAGCAGCACCCAAAATGGAGTAATTCAAGCGAAACACAAGCTTGAAAGGGAGCAGCTCTACAAAATGATGAGTAACATAAACAGTAAGTGAAGATCTAAACTATTGAAGGACACACCACTTGGTCTTAGAGGTGTACAGCCATAAGAAACTGTCCTTCGAGGTCTGGAAACTATAGATCATACTTGTTCTTCAACTGAGCCCAAATTATAAACATTTCATCCTTTGTTTGGGAGCGAGGAATGCACTAACAATGGTGTCATATTCCATATGCACTGAACAAATGTTCAATATACATTCAGTAAGCATTTCTGTTGCTCAGATGCAGTTTTGGACTGTTGGTCTGTAATAAAGTGAACTGAACATGGCAGTTTGCTAAAGGACGGGACTGATTTGCCTCTTCCCAGTGATTCTGTGTTACCATAAAATGAGAAGCCATTTCATCCCCCAGAAGCACTCCACAAGCCACCCCAAATCAAGGACTCCTCTCATTTTGTTCGAGTTAGAAGAAAAAACTGAGCTGCCAGACTCTGTTTGGTTTCCTGAGACTCGTGATTATTTCAAGCAGCTCCATGTCAGGAGAAGTACAAATACAGGATTTGCATTCATTTGTCTAAATCCACCACAGCATAAAGCCTTCGGAGAGCTGGGGACGAAGAGACCCCACTGTCACCCCTGACAGCTTGAGGAGCACAGTGGTCCCAATTTTCCCTCTCCCTCTTCTCTGCAGAGTCCCAGTGAGAGCTCCCACCTCCTCCCACACCATCAGGGTACACACCATGACCCCGTGCCAACCAACTCCTGGCTCATCACCCCTACTCCTGAAGCAAAAAGAGTTCTACTAGGTGATAACTTTAGATTTTTTTTTCCTCCCCAAACTTACACAGCTCCAAACCACTGTGTCTGGATTTCTATGATATCTGTTGTCACAGATCCTCAAAAAACCTTCTTCGTGTCACTTCTTTAACCATGCTCATTCCTCAGGCCACAGAACAGTCAAACTGGAACAGGCACACTGCATCATTTAAAACTGTATCCCTACAAAGATGCACCAGGTTTTAAGTTCTACATATTTTAAGCTTAAAGAACAGCTGCAAACAAAGGGTTTCTGTAAATAAAGCTTCACAATAGGTATTCAACAACAACAACAACAAAAGCTTTCTCTTCCCTCCATGGAGCTGGTTCAGGAAACTTTAAAGTTGAAGAATCAAACAGAAACAGAGTTGTGTGGTATTTTCCCAGTGTCATAAAAATAAAGTCAGGAAGTTATCATCTAAACCAACAAAATGAGAAGTAATTCATATCTCTCAGGCTTTCACGTAGTTTTTCATTGTGCTGCACTTAATTAATATTCCACCCTCTACAATTTTAACTCGTTGCTCTGTAATACTCAAACAATAGTGTTTAGACTCCTTTTTTCCAAACTGTCTGTATAGCACATGAAACATACACAGTTACTGGAACAGGGGAAAAAACCCTTTATTTTCATATCCTACTCAAAGCAGTAACTGTGTTGCTGAATTGCCTTGATAGAGCACTTCTGTGTCCTCCTTTAGTTAAATTATGGAGAGAATTGGTGCCTGTTTAAAGGAGCTCCCTTTGTTTACTTGGTCTCTTCCTTGGATGAGTTGGGCATAAGCATTTGAAGTAAAGAGAAATATTTTTTCTTGCTTGTTCACTGCATGAGTTTCCACTCTGGAAAACCTCCCGAGTCTGTGGACAGACACTTGAGGTGCCTGAGCTCCAGAAAAAGGCTTTGTTTTGCTAATATTTAATAATTCCCAGAAGATTCTGATGCAACACTCCTGATTTTCAGCTAGTACAATCAAGTAAGAACTGTCTTAACCATAACTCAAATCCTGACAAGCTTGCTATGAGAGGCAATTGTGCTCACAAAGAAAATTCTACTTAACAAAGAAACATGAAGGGAAGCTCAATACCAGAAAAACCTTCTCTGTCTTGGCCTGGGATCTCGGCAAGGGCATAAAGCCTGGAAGCACATTCCAGTACCATGCTCCAAAGTCAACATGCATCCTGGAAATATTAAATCTTGCGTTCAGTTTTCTTTAGTGAAAATATGGATGATCTCTCTTACGCGGGCTATTTTTTTTAAAGACTACAGTCCTACGTTCAAACTGTAAGAAAAGATTTTCCCAGAACAACAGCATTTCCTGTGAAAAGGAAATTACGTATTTCAGCCAGTTCAATTCCCAACGCCTTTTTTTTTCTGAGAAAGTCAGGGAATACGTGGAACAAAAAGAAATGATGCTGCTGCTGTACAGTTCTCGGTGTAAAACAAGATTGCCAAGTTGTGATGCACCCTGAGAGTAGGCACCAATTCAAAGCTGCACAAGGAGCAGCCACCACGGGTCCAGCTGTGGGCAGGTTCTCAGCAATGGAAGAGTCTTGACCATCTAGAATACAATCCTGAAGCTCCAGCCAAGGATGAAGCAAAGAGCAGAGGGTGAGACCCCTGCAGGACTTGTTTGTGGGGCAGTGATGAAGTGGGAGCTGCAGGAAGGAACACACGTTCATGCAGCTGTTTAGCCAGCCTGGGAAATTGGTGGGAGCTTACTTTGGTAACGTCATACTGATCTTCCCCTCTGTATCCTTTGGATTTGTACAGAACAGGCGAAAAAATACAGATTGTAGAAGTCACAAAATATTCTTTCAGTCCGTCTCTTTCATGTCCCTTCTCGGAAGAGTCAGTAAACAGTAAATACATACAGATGGGGTCCAGCAGCAAGGGAGAACAGGGAAATCCAAGAATCAGACTAGATCAACCAAATCTGGTAACACTGCATCTACTTGTGGAGCCTGAGCACTCCCACTGTCATCTGGGAAGTCCAGGCTCTTGCCCAGCCTGTTACATAAATCTCTGGAGGAAATACTGAAGGCAGTCAGCTGGGTTGACCTCTCTTCCTCACCTCTGGCCATGTGGAAATCCAGCCTCATAAGTTACATTACCTTTTTTTAATAAACCACAAGCTCTTACAATTTAAATCCTCCCCGATTTCAGAGTGAAAAATTGCCTTTTTGTCAGTGTAGCTGGAAAGCAGTCAGGAAGCAAGAATGAGATTTCTTCATTCCCCTGCCTTTCCACGCTGCCTGCCCTCGTCAGGCAGACACAGCCCCTCAAGTGAGTGAGGTCAGCCCAGTTGCCACCCAGAAACTCAATTCATTAAAAAGTAGCTTTCAACAGAGCTGTGGCCTTGGGCCGTGTCGGGAACGCTGCCATCTGCCTCGGGTTCCTCCAATATTTACACTGCAGCAGCACGGCCAGCACCAGTGTGCTCCCTGGTTCCACTTCACAGCAGTGAAAGAGAATATAAAGAAACTTAAAAGCAGGACTTTGACATGAGGACCGAGCTCGGCAGCATCACCTCCTATGGAGGGGCTCAAGGGAGCAAAACTGGAACTGGGATGTGCCAAGGGAGCTCCACGGGCTTTTGTAAGATTTACTTCCATTTAATGTTAAATCTATATAGAATTTTTATGTAGTGTATAGCCTACTTCAGGGAAAAAACCTGAAACAAACCTGCCTGACTGCTTTATGGAGTACTGATCTATTGGTGTGCCATATGAACAATGTGGAGAGGAAATGGGGAGTGATATTATGGATTTTTGAAGCCAGGAGCTGGAGCTGCATTACTGAGAAGTGCTGCCTGTGCTGGGAGTGGGGGATGGAGCCAAAGGAGCTGATCTCTATCAGCCAGGGTTGTGGAATCCCAAGTAACAACATGAAGACTGGCTTCAGGAGCATCTGCTCCACAAAAGCTAAGGTGAACAGCTTCTATTTCAATTTGTACATTTTCTTCCAATCTTTGCACTAAGGAGAAAGTACGTTTTATTTCCCTAATTAGTGGAACGTGTCCTGGATTAATTGAGGTCTCTCCTACCTGTCAGCAATATCACTGATGCCCTGCCAGCACTCCATAAACTCAACCCACTCACTGCTACTCAAAAAACTCTGTTCACCAATTGTTTTGTCTCTACATTTTATTGACATGATACACCATGAGAATGAAGCTATTTGGAAATAGGACATATTGGGAGGAAATAAACCAGGCAATCGTACAACACACGCACAACAACAACAAAACCAAACTGTGCTCCACTGCCACCCAAGAGTGCTCAGAGGGTAATGCAATGAAAGCAAGGACTGCAGAGGTTTATTGGAGAGCTGTTGTTTGCAGATTGCCCTCTAATTTTAGTGTGAGGGACATTTGGAAGTGTACAGAGAAACTGAGGACTCAGAAGATGAGCAAATCCTCCCTGACCAGCTTTAACTGTTAATAACTCCTACAGTCTTTTCTGAAGGTACAGCTGGGCTCCCTGACGGGGAGGAGACAGAAATTTATATTTTGTCTTTTTTTTTCCCATCTCATCTTTAGATCCACACGTTCTTCACAACTGGCTAGAGCTGAAGCTCAAGGGGAAAATGTCTGCCTGAGTACATCCATCGCCTCTAGGAAACCTAAAGCAACATTAAAGTCCCCTGCAGCCCTGTTCCCTGAGCCCTAGGAATAAAACAAGGAATCTGTCACCAGGGGATACTCGCACAGTGCTCAGTTCCTGTTCGAGGTACTGGCAGGGATCTGAGGCAAACACAGAGTCCAAGGCCATGGCACGAAGGACCCAAATGAGCAAACACTGCAGTGCTAATGCAAAAGCACTATCTGTGGCAAGACCTAAAGGAAACAGATTCCATCAGGCCTGGCCCTCCAAAGCATTTGCAGCTGTTGTATCATAAAGTTAAGGTATACATTTCACATGAGTATTTACTGAACAATTTATCATGCACCGTGAGAAGAAACTCAATCAGAGAGAAAAGGAGAAAAAAACCCAACCAACTTCTTAAAATGTTCAATTTAGTATTGAAGATTAATTTCGGCTTTCATTCTTGGTATCTCCCGCTGGGAGATGAGCTGGAAATAAAATAGGAGGAATGAGTTCTGTAGTTTCACCTCCATCTATCATTTTCAGAGATGATCCTCATAAAGCCTGCATGAATAATTCAGGTGTGGTTTACTGATGAGCCCAGAACCAAGGATGCAGGAGTGGCTGTATCCTTCTGAGGTCAATCTGGTTGTGTGTTACTTAAGCAGGCACTTTTACTGCAGTGGCAAGGGCCACCCAGGCTGACAGATTTGGAAAGACACTCAGTAACTCCAAGCTTTAGAGTTTCTAAAGCCAGAGAGACAAGGCAGTCAGAGATGTGCATTAATTTCAGTCAAAGCTTATTCACGGTAAAAATCTGATAAAAACTTTTCAGATTTCCTGATGCCATTTTCAGTGGTTAAACTGATTTTCCCATCTAGATCTTAAAAATCCCCAAAACCAAGTAAGCAACAACAAAAAAAGAACATGGAGGCAGGATGGCTCAGCAAAACATCTCTCCAGAGGAAGATCAAGCCTGCTCTCAACTCTGCCTCTGATCTGCTACACGTACACAGAATCATAAAATAGTTTGGGTTGGAAGGGACCTTTGAAGTTCATGGAGTTCAGTGGTCTTGGTCAGTTCAGTTCAAGTGTGCCTTATCCACTCAGGCTGGGACCTTTTAACAGCACCAACAGCTTCTTGCTGTAAATGTATGCAGAGTCCAGAGGGGAAAACCACTGCTCTTACTCATTACATTTGAGGGCTTTTCCTTTTGTTTATGTGAAATTAAGTAACTGACAATCTCTCATAATTCATCCTGTGGTATCACTTGTGGTACAGTTACACAAATCTCATACAGAGACACATACAGTCCTCTCTTTTTTTTCCTTCAAACTCTTACAAATACAGGCCTGGACCATAATTCAAAATCATCAGGAGAGCCCAAATGGTAATTCCTTTCCTGGAGATCAAGTTACCACTTTAGGCCAGCAGCCATTAGCTGACCCAAGGGCCTACTCATGAGGATGAAGAATATTCTACAGCTACAACAAAAGGTCATTTTGTTAATCCCAGCACTAGGTTAGGATAATATCAAAGATGTGCCAACTTTCTATGCTGTGATTTTTGCACAGTATTTGCCTACACAGTGGCTTTCAGCTAACATGACATTCCCCAATAATTAGCTTATTTTAACATGATGATTATTAGCTGTTACGTGTTTGGAATATGAAACATTCCTACAGATTTTTAAAAACCCCAGAAAACAGAGATGCAATGGTAGAGTTACCTGGTTATTTTAGGTATTAATATTTGGTGCCTACCAAATTGGAATTAATCTACTTATCAAACCTAGGATTCAGAGATCTGTTAAATGCATGGTTTTAAAAAACAACACAAATACACGTGGTGAGAGGCATACACCTCACAAACAGTATTTCTCTTTTCTCTGATAAAATAGGCCTTTGAAATTATAGGGTGTCTCAGCAGAATTCAGGAGAACAGAAGAGCTCTGTACCCTCTCTGGAGGTTGCACCACATGATCTCCAGAGGTCCCTTCCAACCCCAACCACTCTGTGATTCTGTGAAAACCTTTTGCCCAGACAAGAGCAGAGCCAGTAACCTCAGCCCAGCCTGCAGGAGCTGAAGGGTGGGTGACACTTCAGGGGCCACGGAAAGCCATCTGTCCTGCTGCCTCTGCCCCTGGGGAATGCTCTCAGTGCTGGACCTGATGCTTATATTGAGTCAGGAGCTGGGGGAGGTACCAACATGTCACTTACGTGTCACCACACTCGATTTACAAGACAGCTCCTTTAGGGACACATTTCTGACCATTAACTATTAATGGACCTCTCTCACGCTATTGTAGGGCAAAGTGACAAGATCATCCATCCTAGGATTAAATAAATTCACAACAAACCCATACTGTGAGGAGACCAACCACAAAACGGGTCACAAGAAGATGATGTTGGGAAGGAAACAGATCACCAAGCCCTCCTCCAGCTCACACCCTGCTCCCAACAGGCGTGACACCACTGTCCCACAGGAACATTCCTACTGATGTGCACATACAGGATGGGAATAAATAAAAGAATATAATAAAATTATGTTTTGTACCTGCAAGGTGGACACAGGAAAACTAGAGGGTGGTGGGCTCTGAGGGCCTGCTCCAGTGATGTGCAAAATGCCCCAGGTCACTGACCAGAAGTCAGTGGGAATTCAGGGATTTCTAGTGTTGAGTCCACACTGAGAAAGTGCATCCCCTCCAGCCTGCCAGCTGCTCTGTATGGCACATGCACAGAACACGTATCCTGTGTGTACAGAAAAGGCAACCACACCTCGTGCTCCTCGCCCGCAATACCCGTGCTGCATTCTACAGGTTTCTGCCTCGCAAAGTCTGACCATCAAAACGAATCCATCATTTCATCACAGGATTATTTCAGCTTAAACAATAACGCTGGAGAATAATTTTAGTCTTACTTTATAACAGTCACTGCTGCTGAATAACCAGATCTCTCTTTTCTTTTTACTTTAAAACTGGAGATGGCTCAAAGAAAAGTACAACTTCAGCTTCTTTAATCACAGCAATTTAAAGTAATTTTATAGAAGAAATCCATGAACTGGGATGAGGTTAATTTCCTTGGTATCTTCATTTTTTATCCTGCTATCTTTCTGATTCATTAAAACACTAATTAAAAACAATACCGTAGGACAGAGAAAGAGAGGGCCATTTTTTAAAAACAGTTTTTGTGAAAGAACACAATCAAAGCTGGGAGGTTTAAACATAAATTATGTTTTGCATTCAAAGTAATATTCCACAAAATCATCTGCAGCTCTTTCCTCAGCAGCGGCTTTCTGCTCAGCCCAAGAGCAGGACAACATCACGTGTTCATTTTATGGGCTGAGCTATGAAGCAGCACATAAGCATCCTTTGCAATTCTCACTTAAGAATAAAGCTTTTATCAAATAAATCCCATTCCACCGAAACAACAGTTGCACAAGAGCTCATATGGACATGGATGTGTGGAGAAAGCAGGGCAGGAGCTCCTCTCCAGAGGAAGATTTTAATGTTATTTCAGCATAAATATTCCGACAGAAAACACAGCTCCCCAGAAAAATAACCAGCATTACAAAGGTGGCACGTGCCGGCCCCCAAAGCTGTGTCGTGAGAGGCACAAGGCTGAATTTTGGGACACAAGGAGGAAGGTGATCCTGCAGCCAGAGTCAGACCCCTGCCCTGAGCAGTTGTGTGCCTCCCCTCACCCTGAGCCCAAAGGCTGCCAAATCCTCTGCTGCCCCAGAGCACCTCCGGCAGCTCAGCTGAAGCGTCAGTGATTGACACCAGTGTAAATTTGGTGCGAGTGGGTGAATGTGGTCACACACTGCTGCTGATTTAATGCTACTGAGTCACTTCTCAGCTCTTCCAGTAATGGGGCTTCCAGCCTCAAGTCCTGGGATAACTCAGGGTCTGAGCTCAGAGACAAGAGTCTGGATTTGCTTTTTTTACATAGGTGAGAAAACAGAAATAAAATGCTACGGCTTCCCCTTTCGGATCGTTGTGTGGGACTTCAGCAATGGAAAACAATACCTTGTGTGTTACCCAAGCCACACAGATCAGTTTGGAAATGGTCTTCTATATAATAGATTGCAAAAAGAAACTTATGAATACCTTAAACATTTATCACTTGCTATTAAAAGGCCGGTTTTTCCTCACAGGATGGCTATATTTAGAGGATTAGAACTGCAGTGGAGGAGAACTAAAAGGGCATAATCATCTTAAAAATAATGTTGAATTTTGGTTTTTAGCCTATTGTCCTGCAAGCAATCTTCCTACCATAAATGAAATGGGAAGAAGGAATTATTTTTTCCTGCTTTTTCTGCTTGTTTATTCAGCAATTTTGAGCACATTTTGTGCAGAAGCCAAATTCCCACTCCCCCAACAAAAGCCATTTCCTGCTTTCACACAGCAACGAGAGAGAAATGTCTCAAGCTGTGGGAAACCACATCTGAAGGAAAAAAGACTGCGGGATATAACATGGCACACTTACAGCAGCACTTCAATCTACTTAAATCATTTTTCTAACTGATTAGCAAGAAGTTCCCCATATTGCTTTAAATCATGTTAAATTTTTCCTTTTTATTGCCTTTCCTGAGATCTAGCAGGGTATGTTTTTCAACACCACTGATATAAATGAATAATAAAACAATCCCCCATCCTTTCTGGCCAGCCTGCTTTCTCTTTTACTGGCTTCAGCCTGAAAAATGAAAATATCTACACCACAGAAACAGGACTCAGAACTGAAATTGTTTTTTTAATCCCTCTGCTCTTCTCAGGCAGATGCTTTATTCTCAGAGGTACAACAGGAAAAAGCCATTTAATTAATGGCACTCATCTTCAGACATCACAACTGCAAACATACTAACGTGTCCCTAAATCACCAGAGGCTGCTGAATATTCAACCACATAAATCTCTTAAGAAACAGTAAAAGATTCAGGTTACCCCAATATCAAAGGTGGAAAATACTTAAAACAAATATAACCAGTTAATACATAATAATCCCAGCCAGCGATGCACTTTGCTCACCCTAGTGGGTTAGGGGTTGGTGTTTGAATCAGTGGTTGATGTTCAAATATTTAATACCCCTGGCAGGTATTTTTCCTCTTCTTTTAGTCCCAAGGTCTAAAATTTTAATCCAGGAAACACCATTGTGTGAACTGTCCCCTCATGAAGCATCCTGTGCTCCTGCTAAACAGCATCATCAACGAGAAACCAATCAATAATTCATTGGGAGCCAGAGCCACAGGTTTGGAATTGCTTTGTTTACTGGAACTACCTTTTAAATGCAACAAGGCTTTGCAGAGCCACATCTCAGCTCTGCCACGCAGCTCAAAAGCAGGACCAGGGCACAAAACATCGAGCGGCTGTGAAGCGAGGGTGAACGTGAGACACCCGCCATCCCCGGGGACCGGCTTATCCTGGGAGCAGGAGATTGCTGGAAGCACTGGGATGTGGGAATAAGGCTGTGCTCCACACACCTGTGGATGGCCCTTCCTTTCAGAAGGGAGACAAGGATTACACGGGGGTGGAGAAGAGAGGCGGGGAGAACCTTCACTGCAAAGGAAGGAGAGCAGAAGAGACCTTCTGCCTTCAACCTGCTCCATATTTGGCCTTTTTGGCCCCTGCACAGCCTCCCTAAAGAACTTTGCAAGATCCCCTCTAACCCTTACTCCTCCACCTCAACACGTAAAGCAGCTGCATGGACAGAAACATGGCCAGCAAGCAATGGGAGCAAAGAACAAAAAAATATGTATCTCAACCTCTTAACAACAACAACAAAATCTCTGCTCGGGCTCTACTCGTTCCATCTCCTGCCTCGGGTGGGTGTGATCCCTCTGCTGCCGCCCCAGCCTGCTGCAGCTCTGGAAGGTTTCCCACTGACTTCTTTTACCTCTCCCACGGGCACACTCGGTGCTGCTCCAGCTCTCAGGGAAACCATCCCTTCCCTTCCCTTCCTGCAGGCGCTGCGGGATCGCCCGGCTCAGGAAGCGCCGACTCAGCAGCACAGCGTGATGGAAAAAGCAAATCCCTGCTCTCCAGTGGCATTTCAGCAGCTGGCACCCAGCTGGACTGCCCGCAGCTCTGCCAGGTGAGGAGCAAGGGGCTGACCCTTCCCTTCCCTTCCCAAGCTCCCGCTCTGGTCCTGCACTTGGGAACTTAAACAAAGGGATTCAAATTCCTTGCTCATCTTTCCCCTCCGTTAGCAACCAAACCCTTTTCCCAGCACAATGCTGGGCTCATTTCTAAGGAGAGCAATGGGCTGTTATTAACAAGACCAATAAATGCAGGTTTTTATGCTGAAGGAAATCAAAGCTCTAAAGGAGCAGGAGCTTATGTGAATGTAACTGTACCCTGTGTCAGATACAACCTGGTTTACATTAAGCCCTAGAAACAAGCTGCTTTTGTTTAGGAAAACCGTATCATGTAAATTTGGATTCCGATTAATCAAAATCAAATAAGCTTAAAATGGAAAGACACAGATTTTCTCCAAGTTTACATATTTGCCCCAACAGAACCAACAGCCCCAGTTCTTCCTCTCGAAGAGGTTTCCCAAGCATCCATTCATCCCCTGAATCACTCCTCGCAGCAGAGGGAGAGGAGCTGTAGCAAATAATTCTGCAGGGAAGCAACAAACAAAAAGTAGAGCTCTACAGTTCTGCCGAGGTCTGTCTCAGACATATCCACAGTTGTCACGTGCAAACTCCAGTTTGGTTTCCAGAGCCAAGGAGGGATCTCCCTATCTTGTCTAGCATCACCCTCACTGAAGGCTCTCAGGCCAAAACCTGCCTTACAAGAAATTCAGACTGTGGTGGAAAAAGGAAACTAATTCAATTTTTTTCCCATTAAGCTGATTCTAATGGGAATACAGAACACGATATCCACAGCTTGCTGCTAAATTCAGATGGTTGCTTCAGAGCATTTAAGGATCTGAAGAGAAATGACGCCTTTTTTCCCTTAGCTTTTCCATAGTAAAAAATGTATTTGCTTGTTTGCTTCTTACAGCAAACCCGCCCACTTTCTCCGAGAGAATGCAAACTGCGTTGAATTTCTAGCTGTAATTACAACTCTGCCTCTTGCCACTTAAAAGCCTGTTTACCCAGACTACATAAGAAGCTTGGTACATAGCTAAATCCTTACAAAGCATCAGAGATGGATAAGGAAATGATATCCAGGACATAAGCAGATATAAAAACCATAGGTGTATGGTCTGAAAACAAAGGAAATGTGCTTGTAACAGAGAGAACGGCTTTTCTGGGTGCTATAATCATGTTAGAGAAACATTAAAAGCACCCAGACTATTACCTCTTGAAACACACAGGGCTGAAGAGCACCTTTGATTTAAACCTAACAACCAGTTCTTCTGACTGCTGGGTCAAGGAAAGCAAAAAGCAAAAAAGCAAACACAGCCAAGGAAACAGCTCTGCTGGTAAGTGACAGCCACAATGCATGTGCAGGAAATGCCTTTTCATTCATGTTTTTACCACCCCACATCAGTTTGTATTTTCCAATTTGCCTGCATGTCATAATACATAATAGATGACAGCAGCTCCATTACACACGGCATAGGGCACCCCACTCCGTATGGAGAGCTTTAGAGCACACATGGGTTTGCCAGACGTGTGCTGTGCCTTGTTAATAGAGGGGTGAGGGAGGCTGGGGTCTTTTCATTTTGTTTTCAAGTCTAAACGTGACCTGCCTACTTCCAGTGACAGAAGAAGAGGCTGATGTAACCACCTCTCATATCAAAGGGAGCGCTGTCATTGACTTCAGAGATGAGATCCTTTGGGCTCAAATAAGGGAGGCTGGAATGAAAGACAGGGAAGCTTGACAGAAGAATCTCCTCGTTACTTCTGGTACATCTTAAGTAAAACATCCCCATGGCTTCCAGCAATTCACCCTATTTACAGGTAAACCTAGCAGATAGAGCATCCTCTAATTACTGCTGGAGATGCTCACTGAAGGCTGTCAGTAAGAGGAAGAAGAAAACAAATTTATGTTTCTACATAATAAACTGACAATAGGCAGAACTATCTGTCAAGGGATTAACTCAGACTAAATATCTGTTCAGTAACAGCAGCTCCCCCTCCTCCCAAGACCCAAATTCTTTCAGTATTTTCTAATTATACATATCCCACTCTTCCATGTGTATCTATTTATTTGGATAATTTTCCTATGTATGAGCATATAAAACAGTGCAAGTATTTCCCCACACTAATTTCTTTCAAACTTTTAAGAGCCACACAATGGATTCTTCCCGGTTTAAAAGAGAGAAAAACAACAAAAAAAAATGTGGTGGCAAGCAAGGGCTGCGTTTTTACACATATGGAGAGACAGCTTTTTATAAATACATGTGTATATACACCCTTACACACAGAAAACTGCTCACATCTCCTGTGCAGAAGGCTGAGACTATCCAGTTTAAATTCTTCTGAGTTTCTCCAGTAACCAACAAACAAAAGAAAAGATCATGCAGCAGAAGAAATATTGAAAAACAACCCACCAGGACACCAACATCTTGGCCTGCTACCAATGATCAGTGACATTCAATTTCTTTCTTGGAGCCTGCTCCAGCTCCCACTGAAGTCAGTGGGCATTTCCTTATCAACTTCAGTGGGAGCTGGCTCAGGCTTCAGTCATTTTCCTCTTGGATTGGCAAGGGATGCAAACGTTAGAGATGCAGCACGTAGAGCTCCTGATGGGAGGAAATAACACATCAGCAGCCCTTTGGCTGATCAAGAAATGGGCTCTGAATGTAAATCCTGCCCAGTTGCTGCAAGGGCAGCCCCCATAATGCCCCACAAAAGCAAGGTGTGGTTTGTGCTCAGGAGAAAGGAACCCTTTCCACTAGAGAAAAAATATGATTCTGAGATGACAATTGCCTAAGAGCTCCCAACATTTAAAACCCTAGCAACGTTTCCAGCTTGCTAATACTTAAAAAAACATAACCAAGAGATAGAAATACATTGCTGTTACAAATAAAAGCACTAGACACGAAGGTGGTAGCGCCTGGCAAGCTGGTTTCTGCTCACCCCCTCAGCAGGGCAGCACTGGCATCTCAGGCAGCGCACACAAGGACACAGTCACCAGATGTGTGTGTGCACCCAACAAATCCGGGCACAGTGAGCATCATCTCACTGTCACTGGCTTTTATTTCAGCAGAGCCCTCCTCCTATTATCTGATGGAAACGTGCCCCCGATTGAGCTCAATCTGTGACCACCAGGGTGCCTGCTGCGATTTGCAAAGCACATGACAGCGCTCATAACGTCAACAGCGAGGTCTGAACCACCCCACTTTCATCTGCAGTTAACTTTTATTGTCAGGGGCTTCCCTTGGGCTTTCCCTTTTTTATCATTCCAAATTGCCGTTTCTTTTTTCTTTAAATAAAAGGGCAATTGTCTGCTGCCACTGAGTGCTAACAATCCACAACGAGCAACAGAATAGCCCGGGCTGTCAGTACCAATAGTGGGTGTATTACAATTAATTTCATCCTGGCTAAAACAAATTTACATTAAAATTAGGAATTCGGCACGCACATGAAAAAAAGGCATATTTAATCATGGGTACACTCTAAAATCTTAACCTAGACCCCTTCTCAGCATGGATTCTAACACCACCTTATTTCTACAACTTTCTCTAGTGTTAATGAGTAGGTCCATCAGAGGATGCTTTGGAGGAACTCTTAAAGCAGCAGCTTTTTAAGGAATTTGTTTGCCTCTGTACTTTTCTTGATGCTTTTCTACTCCAGTAATGATTCCTGATTGACACCCCCCTACTCTAATGAACTCAGGGCAACCAAATCCAACGCTGCTCTCCCTTTGTGGAGCAGCTCTCCTCTGGGCAATGAGCCGCTGCTGATGGCAGAAGTGATGACTTCAGGGATGCTGTAACTGCGTGGGCAGCTGCCCAACTTCCTTGGGACATGGCCAGATGTTTCTGCCTCTGAGCCATCACTGCCATTAAGGAATTTGCTTACGTGTGCAAAGCAAGTCAAATGCAACCTCATTTAAAAAGCACTGGTAAAAGTTACAGTGATAAGGCTATTAAGTCAAAACCTCAGACCAGAACTGATATGACCATGACACCCTATGAGGATGTTCTTGTTTCATAAAACAGGCCCGTGTTTTCACAAGGATAAAGAGACAGCTCCATTCTTATCTCATTTTAAAGAGTATTTAGTTGAAGAAAGCAGCACAATAATCTCCTGGTAATTTATCTATTACAAGATTAGTAATACCTTCCACAAACTTCCCAAGGACATCAACAGTTACTGAATGATGCGCCTGTGCTAAAAGTGTATCTGTTCATTATGTCAAGCCTTAAAAGATCATCTTGAAACTCCACAGGAACGACTAAATGCAAAAGATGAGTATGTTTATACATAAAAGGAGTCACTGAGAAAGAAAATATAATTTACTCGAGTGCCCCCAAAATGTAGAAATATATTCATATATACCTTGATCAATATGTTCTTCCAACAGAATTCTTAAAAGGCTCTGAAAATTTGTAGATAAAAAACCCTGAACCTTGTTTTAGCAACATGTCTTTATTGCCCAGTCCTTGGATCACTGCTAAAAACCCACAGCAGTTTGTGCAGATGAAAACGTAATTTATAGTGTTTTAAAGACAATGAGGCATCTATTTATTCCACCATATTATTAAAATAGATGCTTTTTATAAGAATGTCAGATGGAACTAAAGAGAAAAAAAAATATTAATTGCTAAAGCTACACATCAAATGAACAAAGCATGCAGAAATGCTGTTAGGCCTGGTATCTTACAAACATAACAAGACACTCTCAAGCAAAGCTATCTGCTGATATACTGGAATATGACAATAGGGAGCATACACCTACTTGTAAGGCCTATTATAGAGGCAAAACTATCAGTTACTGCTCTATCATTCCCCAATGGCTCTGAAGCACTTATCTCAAACACACAAATGATGCCTCAACCATAATCAGAGCTACCTTAACAAGCACACTTTACATTAAAAAAAAAAGAAATTTAAGAGACCTATATGAGGTTAATTTGTAGACTAGCCCTAGTGGATAAATACCTAAAACGTACTAAGATACATACTCAGTAATGAACGCAGCAGTCAAGACATGTTAAGACAAATGTGATTTATGTAACTGTAATGACAAAAGGAGACAAGGCAATCCTTCTAAAATCCATTCAGAGGTAAGGTCCATGCTCTAGCATTCCAGCTTAGTAGTCTGGGGTGGAGGGTTAAGGAGAAAAGACTGTTGGCTAAGTAAACTGATAAATCCCCTACCAATAAACTACAAAATCCTATTTACAAATGGGAAGTGATGCTGCTATTTCTGCATGCACATACACATCTGTGTGCTTTCGTATACGATTTAACCCCCCAAAAAAGTGCTATCTCGCTCTCAACAAGCTCCAATTGTCTGCTTTTTCCTCCCTCCCCCAGCGAATCCTTCCGAGTTGGCCTTCGGTGAGGAGAGATCTAAGGACACCTTGCTTATGCTTCATCAGAGGATATAACACCATGACAGGGATGGATGCTGACAAGGGTGATGTGACCTGAAAAACACTATCTTGTGCAGAGAAAAAGCAAAAAGAAGCCCTGAAAAAAAAAGGCGCAGTGAAACGGAGCTCCACGCCGTGCATTTTAAACCGAAAACACAGAGGTGGTGGGTTTGGGAAGGGGGAAGGGGGCTGGGTTTTTGTTCGCTGGGAATGGTCATTGTGCTTGATGGATCATGCACCCGAAAGACGGAAAAGCTAAACATATGGCTCCCGGGCACTGCTGCACACACACCCGACCGAGGTGCCCCGGCGCTGGGCAGCGGCAGAAAACCTCACCCACACCCAGCCAGAGCCCAGCTCTGCCCCTGCACCGCCCGCAACGGGCGCTGAACAAAGGCCTCAGGCACCCCAGGCAGCCCCGGACGCAGCGCCCGGGCTCCGGGCAGCGCAGGGGAACGCGGACAGCGAAGGGACCCGCACTTACATGGCCTCAGACGGCTCCCGGACCAGGCCACCTGTCTGTGCCTGCTGCAGGGACTGCGAGCCTCCCATCCTCAGCGTGCCCTGGGCTCGGAGCTAGGCGAGAGCAGGGCCGGCTTCCTCCGGAATCCCACCGGCGAGGAGCCCCGGCAGCTCTGGCTCTGTGGAGGCTGCAGTGCTGCAGTGCAGATGGAAACAGCTGCTCGCATCAGTGGCAGCGCAAGCAGGAACACTTCGGCAGCTTCTCTTCTCTGAACTGTTGCCAGGTTTGGTGGTGGGTTGTTGTTTGGTTTTGTGGGGCTTGCTTTTTTTTTTTTTTTTTTTTTCTGTCCAGATGAACGGTATTTATAAAATAAAACAAAATCCCGGCCACTGTGACAGGGTAATCATCTGCTAAACATCAGTGGTCCAAACAGCTCCGGTG
>VZRQ01009817.1:540331-563384 GCA_013397975.1 Machaerirhynchus nigripectus | reverse complement strand
GAGGATTAATAAGCAGAGCGGCTGCTTTCTCTTCGTTTTCACAAACGAGCTCATCCCTCTGGCGAAAAAAAAAATGGAATCTTCCGTGAGGAACGTAGGGAGAATATGAGCAGCCAAGGTAAACAAGCCAGTGTGGGAGCCGAGCTCCATCCAGCACCGGGGCACTTTCACCATTCTCCTCCTGCCTGCACAGACCCCCTTGCTGGACAGCGAGCTGGGGATGCTTAATATAGAAGGGGAGGATCTTTAAGCCCACAAAGTACAGCATTCCTAACCCTACAAATCAGCTTATCCTTTTGCCACCGTGGAGGTAGCAGGGCACTGGGAATTCTGAGATGCTGAAAAGGATGGGCACCATCGCTCTCCACATCCCTGTTGCTGGCAAAGAAGAGATGATTCACACACACAAGCCGTGTTTCACATCATTAAAGGAGCCAAAAAAAAAAAATCAGTTGCACTGCTGCCTGTACAAGGAATTAAACTCTAGGGATACAAATGGCTGGAAGCTATGTAACAATTCTGGATACATCACAGGGCGGAGGGGTCAAAAGGATCAGATAAATTTAACAAAAATATTAAAACGTACTGCCTTCCAAGCACCTATCACAGCACAGCTTTTATGCTCTAGTGGAGGCCTCCGTAGCCTCACACTTTCATTAGTTTGGGGATTTTTTTTTCTCCTCTTGCATAAATGGAAATCCAGTTGGGTTTGCTTGCTTTACAGGAATGACTGCTGACTACATACGCAAGGTTCTGACTCCAGGTGCACCAATAAGAGACTGTTCTTGAGATAAGAGGAAACAAGGATGTTTAGAGAAGATGAAGAACTTTTCATTTCCAGAGGCTGCTAAAATTAAATTCTGTTTTATGAACAGTATCAAAATAAATGACATTTTTCTCTACTTTTTTTGAACTATGGGGGAAAGCCTGGGAGCCAGCACTTTGTTCAGCCACAAACTTGCAAGCAAGATATAATTTTGGGGTTGTTTTGTTTCTGATAAAAGCCAAACCCTCATTTCTAGCATCTCATTGCTCAAGACTCATCCCAGCTCCACCAGAGAAGCAGCAGCAGCACTGCCTCACTCAGGGACTGAGCTCCAGAATTTCTGGAGAAGGGTTGGGTCCCTGAGCCACAGCTGACCCCCAAACTCTGCAGCAGTGCCCAGCTCTCATCTTCCCTCGCCAAGGTGGTGGCAGCTCACTACACCCTCTGTATTTGCCATTCACAAGAACACAGAGAAAGTGAAGAAAGTGTAATTAACACTCCTATACGCTCTTTGGCAGTAGATTTGAAATGGTTAGTAACTCCAGGATTTCCATCCAGTATGGGAAATCAACGGTGCCAGCCAACAGACTAAAATTCCATGTCTGTGTCCAGAATCCCTGTTAGGCTGAGGTTACAGCTCAGCTTCACTTCAGTGTGTGGTAACTCTGCTGAGCTACAGAGGACTGGTCTTTGAGTATCATAACAGCTCCCTGCTGGATTTCATTTGTTACAGAGGAAAGGAAGATTCAGAGAAAAGAAAAACCCCTAGAGAGGCAAACACCATATTAAGTAAAGCCCTACCAGGTACCTGGAAGCCAAGAGGGAGAACACAGGCACTGTTTGTCCTGACAGGGAGGAAAACAGGGACACCATCCTGACGGGGAGGAAAACAGGGACACTCCTAACAAGTGCAAAGGATACACTTGAAATGCCTGTGTCAACTCCTTCAAGTTTCACATGCACATTTATTAAATAAACAAAGCCCTAATAAAAGAAGGCTTGGATTGAATCCTATTCTGAGGCAGCACGGTCCTTTCAGGGAGCTGTATAGTAGAGAAAGGTTTTTTTTTCCATTCCTCAATGTTCCTATGCAACAAACATTCAAATTGCACTAGAAATGCAGGTCTTGGCAACCTGCAGGATCAGGGGCTTGGGCCTTTGGAGCCCAGCTGTGGCTGGCCCTGGTCACTTTGCACGCTCTGTCTGGGTTACAGGGGGCTCTGGGTTATGGTGAGGGGTGTCACAGGCAAGGCACTGCCTCCCAGTCCCTGTGCACAGCTCGTGGCACAACTCAGAGATTCATCAGAGGACAGCTCACAGCCTCTGAGCTGCTCCTGCTCACAGAGGGGACAGGATTTCACTCTTCCCTTGGAAAATAACCATCCAAGCAGCTCAGCTGCAGCAACACGAACTCCCGATGGCCGCGGTCTTTCAGCAAAAGGTGTGCTGTAACTGAGCCTTGGACTGGAGAGAGTTTGTTGCCTATGAGATGCAATAACAAATACTAAACTGATGTCTCTGGCCAAACTGTAGATTTACTTCTGATTTGGCCATAAAATCTGTTACACTACAAAGCTGCAGCCCATCCTGACCGGTAAGAAACACCTCAGATGAGAGGGGAGCTCTCCCTGTCCTGCCTGGCCCCAGTTCACCCTTCAGGCCTGCCAAGAACCATCAACTGAGTACTAAATTTAGCACGGGCGTTTAAAAATACAAGAGTTGTACACTCTGAGTACATTTTCTGGAACCTGAAAAACACACAGATGTAGCTCAAAAAGGAAAAAAAAATCCCACTGTAGCTTCAAAGGATTTAAGGATGCCCCAGGCACTTCAGCCTAGGGATTAAAAGCCATGTAACAACTTATTGTGATCCCACTGCTGAAAAGACTATTTAAGTATTCAGTACCATCCTTTAAAATTAATCATCTTCTCTTTCTGCCTCTTCCACCCATTTAAGCAAGAGCCATATTTTGGCCTCTACTAAATTAATGTTTTATTGAAACTGGATGTCCACTGATTAGTTGTTTAAAACACTGTGCAGACTCCTAAATATTTGGTCTTATTCCATTTCATGTTTACATATAAATTCAGACTTTGGTCACTTGCACCCAATTTGAAATTTTTGGCTTCCATCAAAAAAACAATGCTGAGCAGGACCGTGATAAGGTTTGAGATACTGAAATTTATGTTCTGTTTCTTCGCTCTTGGCTGCAGTGTCCACCGTGCCAGGCATTTACACAAGTTATAAACATGACCACACATACACGCACACAGGAACATCAAAAAGCCTGCTGAAAGAAAAGCCTCCCTCACACATCAATCCCCTTGGGAAGGAGTGGTGAATATTAAGCTGTACCTCCTAGCTGCAATGCATTATCGAGGTGCTGTGCAGAAACGAGCACCATATAAAAGAAAACGCGAGGACAGAGCAAAACCAAACATCCCAAGCAAAAAGGGATTTCTCCGGTGTCTGAACACTGCTGCCACAGCTCTAAGGAACAGGACACTGCCTACAAAAAAACCAAGCAGAAGATGGGAAAACGTTTTTAAAAACTGATTATTGTTTAAACATAACTCTCCCCCTCAATAATTATATATATACATATATATGTATATTTATATATATATATAAATGATACTGCCTTTGGACCCCAAAGCCTTGAATGCAGCCTGGGAAGAAGTTTTCACCCCAAAGCCTCCCTTATTTGTAGGCGGCCTGGTATTTTCAAAGGGTTCATGGCAAGGCTATCCACAGTATCAGCCTGCTAAGGAACAGCAACATCTTTCCTAAAGGACTAAAAGGGCCAAACTGCTCGAAAAACCCGACTCTGTATGGACAGAGTGGCAAAGCAGACCCGTGCCTGGGGAGGCTGGCTGTGTTAGAGGGCACATTAGCACATAAAAGCACTGACATCTTTCTGAAGTGCAGTGGTGACAGCCCTTTTAGGACACCCAAGGCTGGAGACTCGGGTGCTCTAAGAGCCCTGCAGGAGCACCAGCCCTCCTTGGCCTCTGCTGGTCTGGCTCTGGCTGCCAAGTCCTTCCAGAAATCCAGGTCTCCCGGGACCAGCACTGATCTTTGTGTTCCAGGGAAGGCCAAGCAGGCTGTTTGCAGCCATGTGGGCACTCAGCTTCGGAGTTCATCTTTCTGAGGGTTAGGCAGTAGGCAGCTGACAGGCTTTTAAAGAATTCAAGCATTCTCCATTGTAGGCCACACAAAAATACATAGGTCTAGAGATGTCGTGCATATTTCTGTGCTCCTTTGCTCACCACGGATTTTGTCAGGCCTGGGACACCTTTATTTCCTTTTGCTTTGTTTTTATTCTGCAAACCAAATTTTCTAGCTGCCATAGCTAGACTTCTGCTCCTTAGTCTCATCTCCCTCTCTAAAGAGAGCAAGAGAGGATGCATCTTATAATTTCCACTTCCCTAGAGGAGAGTCACTCAGAATTCCACCTCAAGGAGCTGAAGCTGCTGCTGGAACACTGCAAGGCCTTTGCTAAACCCTTCCTTTGGTTCTTCACGTTTTCTTGCTGACTCCAATCCTATGTCATGCCCAGAGATGTGCCACAAGGAATCTCTGTGAGACCACACTCATCGTGTGTTGTTTTTTTCCAGCCAGGTGACTCCAGGACCCAGCTCACTGCCTGCACTGCTGTGGGACAGGGACAACATTTCCCACTGGTGCTGCCATTACCTCCTTCAGAAAGTCACTGCTAGGCACAGAAACCCAGCCAAACTCCTTTTCAATCTTTGTCTCCAGAGGTGTGATTCAATTTTTTTTTTTGCTTCAGGGAATAGAAGAAAATTAACTCTATTCCAGCCAAAACCAGGACACCACAGTATTGTCCGTGAGCAGACCATAATTTAAAATGAAAAACCTTTATTATTTTGAAAGATGATAACACAAAGAGGGAACCTAAGTAAAGCACCTCCTGGGGGGCCACGCTGTGAGCTCTTGCTGCTACCAGGTAGCAAGAGCAGTGAAAGAAGAGCAAATTTCTTTCTCTCCCTTAATTTTATGAGCACCTTTGTGCTACAGATAAAAGAACAAGTACAAAAAGTTAGCTGAAACGTGAGAAATTTATCCCATTTGGTTTACTGGCAACAACCAGTGGGAGGTTGACACAAATTGTAACATCTGTGCTTTAGTTGTGCCTAATAAATAGACATGTACTGCAGTTTATGGCCATGGTATAATTCAGGTATTATTATAGTCTGTAATTAGCCATTTAAATACACATTCATTGACATCCTTCTAAAATCCAGTTATCCTTAACTTAATTCCATTCCAGTACGGCTAAATGAGAGATTCAGCCATACATGGAGAGTGACAGACCTTCAGATTGAAGCCATGGGTTTGTTGGTTTGGTAGTTTTTTGTTAGCTGCAGGTTTTGGGTTAGTTTTTTTTCTCAGCATTTATCTTTTAATGGTCTATAAGTAGGGCGCTGATTCACAACTGGAGAGTGTAAATGAAATCTGAGCAGCAAAATAATTGCAGAGTGTTAAAGCAGTGGGATATTTTTCAATACAGTTTTTAAAGAAAACAGAAGCAATTTGTTCAATTGCCTCTGTCCATCACATGGCACAACACAGCCCTCTCCGTGTCACCATGGCACAAAATTCTACACCACCAAATAACACAAGGAGATAGGAGGTGTAAGGCTGCACAGATTTAACTTGTTCTTACAGATCGAATACTTTGATAGACACATTGTCTGCTCCACCACTTATCTAGATTAACACAGTGTGACTGCTTTATTTGCATTGATACACTCTTCATGAAAACACACAATGTCTCAGAGTTTTAAGCCTGAGCACACTGACAGAATTCCCATCTGCTAATTCCAAGAAAATAGGAGTGACCAGTGAGGATGCAGCCAGGATGGACACTGCAGCTGACGAGAAACAAACATTAGAGCGTATTTCAAATAAAAATAAAGCAAAACGTAAATAATTGTGCCCCCTCCCCACTGATCACTGTTTGGTTGCTACGGTCACTGCTTAATCTAAATTGCAAGTGAGATTAATGGCATTAAGAGTTATGAATAACCAAGACGCCTCCTTAGTTACTGAAATTTCCAGCCTGGGAAACCCAGAGGAAAGATAACAAAAGGGGCCCTGCATGGTGCTGCTCGGGATGCCAGGGGGGCTCCAGGCTTTCAGAGGCCGGCAGTGAATTACGATCAGCAACGTGAGAACTGAACACCCCACACGGTTCCACGTTCAAAAGCCTCCTATGAAATTAAGGAGCCACACAAAGAGGGAGATCAGGCTTCCAAGAGCTGAGCACACCCCCGAGCGCGGGTGCTTCCCTCCTTCCTTGCCCTGGCGGCGTGGGATGTCCCGCAGGAGCGAGGGCTCTGCCCCACACAGACCTACAGGAGACACGAGTTAAGGGGCAGGGCAGCCAGAGCCCTGTGCAGAGCTCACGCCTCGCTTCCTGCAGCCTCTGGCCTCTCATCTGCTCCTCTGCTTTCCCCTCCTGCCAAGGCACTGACACTTCAGGTTCAGATTCTCGGCTCTACCACGCTACTACTGTAAGAGCCAGGCCTGAATTCCCTGGAGCACAAACAAAACTCCAAACTCCTATTTACCGAATTTCTGGCCTGGGACCACAAGCATCACCACACCAAAGGAGGGAGTTTGTTTTGCTGCTGAATATACCCTGCAGACCACGTCCATGAGCCAAATGCCCAAGTTCTGTTGACATTTCCGAAAACCAGAATCGCAGAAACACCACCACGGACGCCAGGAGCTCATCTTGCTTCCACGCTTCTTTCTAAGCCTCCACACATCCCGAGGTGCAAGATCCCCATGGCAGCTGGAGCCAGGCTTGTTAGGAAAGGAGCTGCCTAGTGCCAGGAGGGGACTGACATTTTTAAGGGCTTTCATGCACCTGCCCTCCGCTGACAAGATCACTGCTGATAAAGCTCTCCGGGGGCACCTTGTTGCAGGAGGCTTCAGCAAGCAGAATCCAAAGGCCTCCTGGCCTCAGGGCCTAAGTAAAGAATTAGATTATGAAAATGCAGGATGAAGAAAGCAGACAAGAACAGTATTCCCCCCCGGTGCAATGCTTTGCTGTGGCTGCAAAGGATGGGTGGTCAAATGACTGCCTTAAAGAAGTCAGCTTACAGCTTCAATTTGATTTCATGAGAGTTAACACAAAATTGGTCTGTAGTACGTCTAGCATGTTTCAATGGTTTCTTCAAGCTTTTGTTTTTAGAAGATTTAGCATTAAGGGTAGGATGCCCCAAAAGCACAGGCCACATTTTAGCGGAACAGTGATTATTGAGAAATACAAAATACACCTGACTCAACAGTTTTAGCCCATGTATTTACCTGCTCAAGCACAAGAGGTGATCCCCTACAAGTTCCCCACCCTCCTGGCAGTGCCAGGAGCTGTCACTGTGTGCCACAGTGCCAAGGAACAGCATCCTGAGCCAGGTGTGCAATCTCTGAATCTGCACTGCCATGCTTTTGTTGGATGCAGAATGATCAATGCCGTTCTAAAACTCCTTGTGGATGGATTAATTAGTGTAACAACATACTCATTTTCATGCTGCTGAACCTGTTCTAGCAGCAAGGAAATTACCATAAATCGCCTGAGGGAACCTGTAAAATACACAGGAATAACAGGCAAACAGAGGGCTACCATCACCCTTTTGTCCACTGCCTCAGACTGAGAGCAGCTTTACAAGACACACAAATAATTGCTCTCTTTGAGCAGAACCTGCAGGCAGAACACCCCAGAGAGCCCAAATTCCCAGCCAGCATATGGTTAGGAAACAGGTGACATTTCCCACTCGTGTCAAGCACCCATTAATGCTCTGCTTTTTAAAAATGAAGCTACTGGCAGCTATTTGTTGAATTGCTGCTGGCTGATGGAAGCTGTCTCTGCCAGCACACACCGTGGGGGTCTCTGGGCACCCTGCCCCTCAAACACTCAGGACCATGCCCCCAAATCATGGCCTCACCCAGATAACCCAACCACACCAGTCCCACACCCAGCTACAAGAAAATGAACTTAGTCCACAGCGTTTTGGGCGTGAAACACAGCAGACATCCCAGAATTTGATGCTGTTATTCAGTAATAAATTGAAGATATCTACACAAGGCATCCTCCTGCCTGGGGCTGAGCAGTTCTAAACACACCACTCAGGAGACGATCCCCTTTGAAAACCTGGAATGGTGGAAATGGATGAAGAGCAGCACTGTGGCTCATTCCTGTCCATTTTTTTACAGGCTGGCTGGTTATGTGGAAGGTATCTATTTTTTATACTGTTTTTCAGAAGATGGTAAATGATTTTCGTGGTATCAGCCACAAGGCCTGATCCAAGATTCCAAGATCTAAACAACTCCGTTTCAATGCCTTCATTCTGTTGCTATCCTAAAAAAAGCATCTCTTCACTTGTGCACCAGACACACTACTACTGTCCAGTTCACACGGTACACACAAACCCCACAGAACTACATCTTCCTTCCCCCCCAAGAAATCCCCAACCCCAAAAAAAACCCTGCAAACTCCCACATTTTGGAAAGAAAGAGGCATTTGTATCCCTCACTTGTACTTCTCATCTCTTCCTTGCTCAGTGCACTTGTAAACTTAAACATAGTAACACATTCCTTTCAAAAAGGTTAAATTCATTCAAGGGAAAAAACTTGAGTTTTTGAATGCCATTTAATCCCTTCTTGGTTTTTGAATACATCATTAAAAGCAACTCAGTCTAGGATTATCAGTGTTGGTCAAAAACGAAGGCAGTACACTGATTTTTATTTCCTTAGTTTTACACCAAGCCTCTCTGAAGGTGGGAAAAGGAGAAAACTTGTTTTCAACACATGACCAAGCAATAAATAAAACCCAGAAGTCATAAAGCTTATCCTGTTTTTCTGCCTGACACCACTTATTCAGCTTTGCTTCCTCCCAGGGAAGCATTATGAAACGTTTTGGAAACCAACAACACGGAAAGTAAAGCTTTGTGTAAACACTGTTGTGACTTTCTGCTTTCAGAGAGATTCATTGCTGTGCTTCCCATTGGTTCTAGGCTCATTTCAGGAACATTAGGTAAGGCAGAAATGTGTATTTCATTTCAGAGATTCAGAGATCAACAGACAATCCCAAAGTCTCTCAAAGTGATCTGACTCCAGTCTGCTTTAGCTTTTGAAAGAAAACTGACCCAGTATCTGACAAGGAGCACCCAGCTCTCCATTCACATCAGCCACCCAGAATATCACAGGTGCAGCTTCCAAAGCAGGTAACGAGGCTACAGGTGAGGACATGCTCACAACCAGCACTTGGTTTTTGCTCCCCAGAACAAATCACACCCATCTCTTCCTCGCAGGACAAAGGGGTGGATCAGCTCCTCACAGACTTTCCAGCTCTGTCCGTAGGGCTTCCATAAAGAACAGCCACTCTCTAGCAGTATTTCAGCACTTCTCTCACATTATGAAGTGTCTGTGACAGAGTTCATAATGTGACCATCATAATCACAGAGGAGACTGAAACGCTTTAAGGATACATTCTGCAGAAAATCACACAGTGGCCCAGCAGCTGCACAAGTTCAGCACCCTTACCAGGCACTTGCCATAAATATGACAAAGTGAAACATAACCCAATTTGCAGGCTATTATTTTCCATGGCTGATTTGACTTGATATACAGGAATCACATAAAAATGCAAGGTAGTCTCACACGTATTTACATAAGGGCTGATTACAACAGCAGACAGCTGTTTGGACAGTAACATATTTGCTTTTCAAGAGGATGCAAGAATGATCTTTTGTCCCACAGACAACTCTAATTCTCACCTCTGTGTGCATCTTCATTTCGTTTAAGATACCAGCACACAAGTTCAGCTTTGGAGAAAAAAGCTGTGAGTGACAGGACCACTGTTCCCAAGGCATAATGAGGATGCTGGGAGTGCACATCTGGGCTGCAGACATCCTAGGCTGGATTTTGATTCTGCATTGAGAAGTTTTCCTAATAGAACACATTGCCCAAAGAGGTTGTGGACTCCCCATCCCTGGAAGTGTCCAAGGCCAGGTTGGACAGGGCTTGGAGCAACCTGGGATAGTGGAACCTCTACCCCATGGCTGGGGGTGGCACTGGGTGAGCTTTAATATCCCTTCCAATCCAAATAATTCCATGATCCCACTTAATTACACCACTGTTTACCCCATCCAAGAGTTTCTTACACACACACACAGACATTTACATTATTAAACACACTACATCAATATCAAAACAAAACAGAAATTTCACAGGCACAAGCCAATCTAAACATGTGAGCACAGCAGCTCTGCTTGCCTGCAGAGTTCTAAAATTATTTCTCCTCTCTTTGAAGCTGAATTCTAGTGAAAAGGAAAAGAAAATCCTCATGTTTTAGTGGTTCTGATTTGGATTTGTAAACAACAGTCATCTGTGACTACACTGCAGCACTCCCAGAATGTGAAATTCAGGGTATCCATAAAGTTCAAACAATATTGGATGATTCTCTGGAAAGAGCCAGCATCTCGGAGTGAGTACTTTCCAACTTAAAAATCTCACCTCCCCATTTCTCCCCATTTTTAGAGGATAACCATGGTATCTACCCTTCAATTCAGAAAATCCTCTCCAGGTGACAGAAATTGCATGCAGGTACAAACCACTTCTGTTCTCCATCCATGGCACACAGGCTAAAACATGTGGGTGCAGTGCCACGGAGGAAAACTACAAAGACTTGGCCTAACTGTGCTTCAGCAGCACATACACTGAAAGGTGAAGACACCATTTTTCTGATCAAAACAACCAGAAGTTTAGAAGAAATAATTAATCAACGTTTCCTAGATATTACAGTCAATAGTTTTTTCAGCAGCACTTGCTATTTGTGCACTGTTCCACAGCAGAACATGTCTGTTGTGTACACTTTAATTCATCATTCAGAGTGTCCTCCTGCTGACAGCACAGCATCTTTTGCCATTTCTGAGCAGAGCTTTAGTGGCATAACTGTATTTCCCCGTGGTGTCTCCTGTCTTGTAGCCCACTTGTCACTACCTGCCAGTCTGTACTGGTGGGGTGGGGAATGCTGCTCTCCAGGGAGTGCCCATTTCATATTCTCAGCTGTGCTGTGACCTTTTCCATTAATAGATGTCACAATAAGGGCAGGCCTTGATTGCTGAGCCACGAGAGCAGACTGGTTAATCACCCAGACAGGCGTCAGCTGAAGCTCTGACGGGAATATCCAAGCACGTGTCTCGACTATATTTGAGATGGGATGGTTGGAACGACGTGATCTTTCCTTCCAGCCCAAATCATTCTTTGAGTCTGTGGCTCAGTTTGGGGGTTTGCAAAGCAAAAAATGTGCTGGGCCACCTACCAAAACACTATGCAACAGTCAGTGTAAATCTGAGGCAGGGAAACATTTCACTTGGAAATCAAGGTAACATTTACTCAGCATGAGCGAAACCAAGCTGAACAACTTCTTCCTTCACTAGTGACAATGACAATGCAAATCAGGTGTGGGGTGGGGAAGTTGCTGGCAGCATCTGAAGGGGAATAAGCAGAACGTTCCTCCTAAATAGGACCTGATCTTGCACAGTTTTTGACACAAAAACAAACCAGAACACTAAACTTTAACTTCAAGAAAGGAAAATAACGGGGGAAAAAACCTAAAAAAAAAATTTCTTTAAGAACAGAAGGTAAGATCAGCATAGTAATAACCAGTGTAGCCTAAGCTCCCTCTTCTGGTATTTTGGAGTAATTATACTGGATTAGCCAGGTCTTGATGTGTCTAACATTTGGATTCAAAATCTAGCAGCAAAGTGTTCATATAACTTAGACAAAACACCTGTCAAACCTAGCCTCTTTCACACTAGTAACATTTCTGAAGCAAAAGTTGTAAAGACATGGAAAAGTCTTGTGACAACTGAAATCACACAATACCTCTTTTTTTCCCTTGTGAAACCTTCAGTTTCTTGAGCAGGCAGCTCTACACCATCACCAGGGGCCACAGCCAAAGGTACATCCTCAGAAACGTGGTTATCAACTTCTTGGCAGCTATCAGGCTTGGAAGTGCTGCAAAACAATTATTAAAAATCAGCTGACAAACATCAGAATTGCCCGTGAAGCTTTACTGAAGTCTCTTTATAGGATGAACTTCGGCTGGATCTACAAGGAACTATAAGGAGCACATCATCCCCTCCCAAATTCCCTCTCTCTCCCCCCTCCTACAAATTACTTCTTCCTACAAACATTATTTCACTTAACTTCTCAGCTGACCACATAATCAGTAATACTGCAAAGTCTTGACAGCTCTTACAGACCGTAACACTAAATGCCAGAGGAATTTAACTGTATATGAAATCAGTACAGTAAATAAATCACTAATGACTGCTTTGCTGTTCTCACACAGCCCTTTCTCCTCAGTGTACAGCATAAACATTCGATTAAGTGATTTGTGTTTTACAAAAAAAAAACCTAAAATCGTGGACTAAAACATTCTCCTACTTTAAAAGCTCTCCCTAGGCTGCAAAGCTAAACACACAGTAATCCCAGAACTCATTACATGAATGTTAAGTCCCTCTGCTCAGCAAAGCCCCACAAGCCCCGCGCTCAGGAGCAGGGCAGTAACCACACAACTCCCCCTGCTCTCAGCCACACTCTTTAAACCACTGACAGAAAAGGAACTAAATAACCAATGACTTCATGTCTGAAAGCAGGAGCAGTTTAAGCTCTTGTCACGCCACCCTGTCCCTTCCAGGGCACCTCAGACACACCAGAGGGACACAAATGTCCTGGGGTAGCAGCCACACACAGCAGCCTCCCCTCCTGCCAGCTGCTGCTGCCAGAGATACGACACAAATGTTGATGGAAATGTTGATGGAAACAGGACATGGCTGAAAAGCTTCTTACAGGTTTCCTGAACTAAATATAAACAGCTCTCTTAGCCATTCCTTTTAAAATTTTCTCTCCTCTTCCCCCAGTAATTACACCAGAATTGTAGGAGGCAGATTAAATTGTGTTACTGATGAAGAGTTAGCAAGGTCCAGGGACAGGCTGTTCCCTTCTTCGGTGCATGTATACAAACAGAGGAGAAGCCTAAACCACAGCCCTAACTCCAGTCACAACACACGGGAGCGCAAGAACAGCCACCCCCCAAAGTGCTCGTCCACTCAGGTACTAAGATCCCCAAAGCTCTCTGTGAGTGCAGTTTACCTTGATTAGCTTATATCCACGAAGCTGCTTGGTCCCATGTGGGATAACTGCCCAGCTACTTCTAAGAAATTATCTCAGCTTTCCTCGCTCCTTCCTTCCTCTCCTTCCTTCCGTTTGCCCAAACTGGCCCGATGCTGACTCGGACACCCTAAATTTTCAGCCCCGTCAAGTTAATACAAATAAATAAATAAATAACGATTAAAAAGCAGGCTGCTTCCTTTTTCATGCAAAGGCCTTTGTCCTTGGCTAAAAATGTCTCTGTCCTAATATAGTAACAGCATCCTCTCTATACCAAGGCGCTGTGACTATATAGGGGCACACGGAGAGCAGCGAAAGTAAGATTTTTAAAGCAGGAAAAAAGTGAACTGCTAAAAATAAGCGAATGCTGAACATCTGTTTGGAGAGGAAACAAAGGGTTGCAAAACCCAAACAATTCACAAGAGGGCCCAGCCAAACGAGAGCACCAAAGGCACACAAAGTCATGGCCCTGGTGTTAGGGACACAAAGCCCTCCCCGTTACCTGCTTACAGTAGCACCTGTTTCACCCACACTCTTCACACAATGAAATCATGGCCCAAATGATCATCTGCAGCCCTTCAGCTTCCCCCTTTAACTCCTTCCACATCCAATGAAACCATTTTCAGAGATACTCTGACTAAGGAGGGCCACTCCCAACACTAAAGCAGAGCTTGCCATCCATACACGCGGATTTCTAGAAGAGCTCTGCTCCCTGCCCTTCACAAAGCCCTGCCTCCCCTCCTCCTCCTGCTCTGACAGACTGCACAAACTGAGGCAGGGCAAGCACAGAACAGCAACCCTGCCCAAAATACAGACCTTCTGTCCACTCTAAACTCTCCAGCCTAACACTGCATCAACTTGTGGGTGTATGTGTGGGTGTGTGTGCATGTGTGCATGTGTGTGAACGCACAGTACTTTTATCACCTCAGACATGAAGGGGCTACATTAAAACCTCTCCACAGCTGGTATTAAAACAAGATTTTCTGTTAAACTTACTTCTCGCCTAGTAGTATTTTAATGGTTGCAGCAAAAATACTACCAAAAGGCCCAACTATTCTCAGTGCACAATAAACTATACACTGACCAGTATTTATCCTGTGGAGGCGAGCCGAGGAGAGAACAAACATTTTCAAGCACCACCTCTTTGAAGTAAACCTCAAAAATCCCTTTCTGACTATCTGTGTGCACAGACAAACCTGAGTACTCCTGCCTGCTTGTGCTGCCAAACACAACTCATGCAGGAAGTGCTTTCTAATCTGTCATTTCTTCCTGGACATTTGCAGGTTTGGGGTTTTTTTCCCCACAAGCCAGGACGGAAGCTGCAGGGAACAGACAGACACTGCTCAGAAGTGTTTCACACCTCTAACCTGGAGCCCAGCTAAGCTGTGGTCTTGTCCAGCCAGGGCACTTATTTGCCTTCTCTGCCTTTCCAACCCAAACATTCCTCACACAACACAGAAGTCCTGTTGCAGAGCTCTGCACCTGCAGAGTAAAGAGAAAGCTGTGTCTAGCCAAAACTTCTCCTCGTGCAACAGGAACTGGCAAATCAGAGTGAACCTGGCCTTTCACTGCTGAACAAAAACGCTGGGCAGAACCCCCAGTGAACTTTGTTACCTAACTCTTTTCAGGGCACTTCTCTGTAGATAGAGTAAATCAAACCTTCCTGAGCAGATGAGAGCAGGCTGTCCCTGATCAATATGCCATCAGCAGGAGAGAGGCAGCCAGTCACCCTCAAGAAGCAAAACAAAGATAGAGTTTCCTGACTGGACAGATGGAGGGACAACCTGATCTCTCACTCTGCCCTGCCGTCTGGAAGCCATTTGGCACAAACTGACCCCCACCTTATATGCACCATTATCTTTCCCTGTCAAAGGACACATCGTCTGCACTATGTGACACCTCTGATGGCGAAATGCGTGGAAACAAAAGTAAATTTAGTAAATAACTAACTGTTTTGGGGGGAAACACTTCATGATTGCACCTTACAGATAGACTGGAATATCATCATGCCATTCAGGAGCCCTTGTAACATTTCCATTTTGCAGAGGTACCTAGTAGGCATCAAAAAGAATCATGTGTGTGCATTAGAGAACTGTATCCAGTCACACTGAAATACAGTGCTTCTACATATAATCCCAAAAAAGCAGTGGCTTTAATAAGATTATCTTACTTATATTGGCAATAATCTGCTCCACGACACAGGTGAATTGCTGATGATGGATGAGGCACTGACATGAAAGAAAAAACATCATTGAGGCTCTTCCCTTGGCTAAGAGAAGCCCTGCTATTACTGATCCTGGCTGTGAGCATAATCCCAGTGTTGTAAGAGCAAGACTTTTGTTTGCTACCAACATTATGGTGTTAGCAGCTCAGGACTAAACCCCAGGGAAGTCAACTGCAGGAGGAGCTGCACCGTGACTGAACACCCAGGAGCTAAAGCAGGGGTGCAGCTGCACTGATTTAACCCCTCTTCTGCCAACCAGCTGCACCTGGGGGGTGGGCACAGTGGCAGCCTTTGAGTGTTGTACTGCTGGGACAGCAGGAAAGCAGGACAGCCTCTGCAAGGCTCACAGAGAAGCTGGCAAGTGACAACAGCCTGGACAGGAAAGACAGGTGAAGGAGAACAGGTAGGCTTTTGTATCAAAAGCTGCACACGGATGAAAATTAAAGGAGAAAGAAAAACAAACAAAACTGACAAGAGTTAACTTGTGCAGCATTAAAAAAAATAAACAAAGGAGTTAAAACCAACAAACACAGAAGAACCACTCACAGCCAGCTTCACTCCAGCTGGCCACAGTGTATTTCTCTGTCAGTTCCCTCTGTTTCAGGAACTGGAAAACTACCTACATCCAAAGTGAAATAGCCCTGGTTTGCAGCTTTTTGGCGCTGAACCCTTGCAAAAATCCTTGCAGCTCCCTCAAGACCAGGATTTGGAAACAGCAGCCAGATCCTGTGGTTGCTGCACAGTCCGTGAGCCCTCACCCCTACCGGGCTCAGCCACCCTGGATGGGGCAACCACAGCTCAGCACCAGCACAGCCTGCACAGCTGGGATGGAGCAAGGAACCCCCAGACAACCTTCAGACATCAACAACAAAACATTTTAAAGGCATAAGTTATGAAACAGATCAAAAGAAAAGGTATAATATAATTAACTCAAAATTCCAGATTCAGATGAGAATGCAAACAGAGTGAATTCACGAGGTTTACAAGAAGCAGTGAATTAAAACACTCTGAGACTGCTCTCCCTAAATGTTTAATCATAGACAGCTTGTGTGTGCCTTTTTCCCTGCAAAGAGCAAATTATCACCCCAAGGGCACACAATCCTCTGTTCCAGACTGTAGTCCAAAGACCATATACAAATCTTTCTGGCACTTTCGGTGTTAGTCCTTTTTCATGCCTCCACATTAAGAAAGTAGTTCACAGCTCCACCTCAATTAATGCTCACTCTTTTCTAACTGCCTCACTACTAGGGCCAACAATCCATTAGCAAGAATAAACAGAATCCACAAAAAAAACCATCAGTAACCCAATTACATTTGTTAAAAACAAAAGAAACACAACTCTTTGAGTAAAAAAAAACTCACAAGAACTGGAAGAAATCCACATCATTAGCTTCCCACTGAAAGCTTCTCTAGATCATCTTACTCTGACTGTAGGAAATAGTTTGTTTCTCACAGACCCACTCAGCCAGCAGTAGTGACTAACCAGCTTGGGGACTGGTGGCAGACCAGGACGGGCCAAACAGCAAAGTCACCCAGCTTTTAAGGTGGATTGAGCAAACCACACGAGGTCCCTTCTGCCTTTGATGGTGTATTATCGTGACTCCAGCTAGCAAATGTAATGCTAGCTTAAATATACTGTGTGTGTTTACACTCCACTGAACTCCCGGTGACTGAAGGGTACACACACCCCACAAGGCTTCCTCTATTGTTAAAACGAATTTATATGCCCGAAGATCCTGACAACCCTACTACCACCAGCACAAATAAAGTGACAGTTTCCCTTCTCAGAGCAAGCAAAGGCAGACAAAAAGGCCAGAGTCCAACAGAGATACCCGAATGCTTTATAATCAATACTATACTGTTAAGGAACTTCTCAAAGAAAATGCTCCAAGGATTAGTTACCTTGTACTACTAAAAAAAAAAACAATTTAAGCATTGAAAAGACACAGGGCATATATTGCACCTTCACATGTCATGACCCTCCTCTGTGCTGAAGCGACAGACTCTCAGGGAAAGGTAACAGCATCTTCTTTTGAAGGTTTTCACAAGGGGAGATTTAAATTCTGGTACAGATCTCTGCTGACAGACACAGGAAGACTCAGCAAACCCATCAGCAGCTGGCCCTACCAGACATTTATCAGTGCAAGGAGAGTGACAGCAATTCCTCAGCTCCTGGTCCTCCACCCTCCCACCCCAGGGAGCAGCCCCTGCCCTGCCCCAGGACACGGCTCCAGACAGTACCTTGCTGCAGTCAGCTCAGCAGCTCCCACAGGGACAGCATTTCCAAGGGCTGCAGACACACCTAAGGGATGCTCACAGGGATCCAGGGGAGAAGCCAACTGATTATCATCACCTGGCCCAGGAGGGCTGTGGAGAGAAAAGACAGAGAGAAAGGCAGCCTTAGATGTCTGAGTTATTGGAGAATTACTGTTGTCTGCCTGTCTGAATTCAGGGACTTGAGCATGAATGAGCTGACTTGTTGTCAGGGAACGCAGAGAAAGTTGGCATTTTTCATCTAAGTTGCTTTTGTTCCCACAGGACTGAAGTCTCTGGATTTTTGTCTGACTTAATACTGCAGGAGCAATGAGACAGTACAATCCAACAGCAAATGAACCCCACTGTGCTTCTGATTATGAAAAGCAAATGAGAAATGGAGCTGCTGCTTGAACAAGACAAATGACAAGGCTTCCTCACTGAGAAACCACAGAAAACACAAGGAGCTCAATGTTGGTTTTCACCTGAGCTGGGGGGCTCATCAGTGGGGGCACAGAGTCAAAGGTGTCCCAGGTGCTGCGGAGAACACACACAGGGAGACATCCAGCCTTGTCCCATTCCTGGGAAAAGCAGAGTGCCACTGAGTACCAGCAGCTCATGGCTAAAGAAAACAATTTGGAAACATGCTGCTGGATCAATAAGGAAAAGATCCTTGCTGAAAAAGGGATTTTGTTTATTTTTAGGAGACACCAAACCATGCGAACCCCCTGAAAACAAAGTTTTTGTTGCCATGTGACCACCCAGAGATCAGGACCATGGAAGCATCAGTTTCCCCTAAAATTCACCAAAATCCTCAAGCTTTTTGTAAACCATAAAGTGTGACCTTAAACTGCTGATTCAATTTCACTCTGCCTTGAACCCCTTCTGCCCATGCTGTTTCCTGTACCACCAAGTGAATACAACACTGAACACACAGGAATAGTACCATACACAGATGGATTTGAGGTGCATAAACTCAAACTGTCACTCGGCATTTGCGATTCTGGCTCATAAATAAAAAGCTCTAAATCAGAGAACTCAGCTTGAACTCTGAACGATTACTTCCTTACCCAACTTCAAATCCAGAGATCCGGGATGACTCTCTACTATAGTTTAATTTTGAATCAAAAAACACAACAAACAATTAAACTTTACTATAACGATGTCAGCGTTATTCTGGTAATGACTGAAGGTTGCCATCTGAATCTACTCACACTTCCTATATTTTATCTAAAGGATTCTGTAACATGTTCATGTGGGACGAACAATTACAACTCTGAGCAATTAACTGCCCACAGCTCTTCTGGTTTAACCACACCTGAGGGCTCTGCCTGTTGTGGGGAACTTTGAGCCAAGGTGTTTACAGGTTCTAAAGTCCTCTGGCTTATTAACATAAAGGGACTGGTTTTCATTCATTGCTGAGTTGCAGATACAGTACAAACTGGGGAGTCCCCTCTGCTTTGCCTTCAAATGAGTGGTTGGAAGGCAGGTTTTGACAACAGCACTCGACAATTCCTTTTTTACGTACACAATGAGTAAAATGAGGAGATGGGCTGGCTTTGTTCTGGCTGTGGCAGAGCACTAAGGGTATTCCCAGTGAACGTACAGGCAGCACAGCAGAAACCCGACCTGCAGCTGAAGCTGCTCTGACCCAATCTGGTGAGAAGACTTTGCTCCTCACCACTCACGTTTCCCACACAACCAACTCCTGGACAGGGATTTTCATAGTTCCTGGACAAAGCAACCTGAAACTCAGGCTTGGGGAGGCGATGGCGAAGCTGCTCCTTGCCAAGCCACCCTGCTCTGTGCCGCACAAACAATGAAGCCATCCACAAGCTGCTCAAACGAGTTCCACAAGTGACATTCCCGGGCATCACAACTGCCTCTGGCTCTCCAGGCACCTGCCACCAGGTCCCTGCTGTCAGCCCTCCAGAGCCACCAGCCTTCAAGGCCAATTTGTGTCAAGAACCGAGCTCCATAAAAAGGCCACGAGCTTTTTCCATTCTGTTGCCTCGGTTCTGGGTCGAGCCTGGAATAGGATCTATGTAAAACTGCTTCCAAATTCTACTTACGACAAGCATGACTGAAACAGTTTGCAAAGGAAAATACCTCACAGTTTAACCAGCAGTTGCTTACCAACAGCTGCAGCGAGCACACTAAATTCAGCCCAAAGACCACAGGGTTCAGTCTGTTACTAGTGTGTCACAAGAGAAAGACACTGCCCATCAGGTGTCCTTAGGCTCTGGAGTTTCACAATTTCACTTTTAAGGCCTCTACTTAGCCTTGAAAAGAGATTTTCCAAGTCACTGTTAAAAGGCAGGTATGCAAATAACAAGTTTCAGGCAAAGCTGGACCCACAGTAGTCATTAAATATCAATGAATGAATGAGAAATAACTCCACAAACCTGTGTAATTTCTCCTGTTTAAACACAGCAGGTCTGACCTCTGTCTATGTAAGAAGGTTTCAAACCAAGGCAGAAAATTAAGATACATACAGGAGCACAACTTGGCACATGAGGACACAGGGCACCAAGTGCTGGGTGCTCTGGTGGGTCTGTTTGCTGCTCTCTTCCTGACATCCCTGAGATGCAGACCTTAAACCCCTGATTTCATAGGAAAGTTACAAAACACTTTGATGCTGGTGCTGGAGACAGAAGGCAGCTACGGGTCTTGGCATTTACTCCCTGCCCATGTTTTTCCAATCAGGAGAGCTGGATGTGGCTCCCTTTGAACAGTCAACAACAGCTCCAAGTTTACTCCAAGGGAAACCAATGAGCATTTCAAACTCTGCTATCTCCCCGTCCCAAACATTTGGTTGCTTTTAATGAGATAACGGCAAGATTTATGGATCCTGCTCTCACTCCAGAGATCTCTGCAAAATGGCACCAACAACCACAAGGCAGGACTGAGCTCTCAGTGCTCTCATCTCTGGCTGTTTTGTGTTCTTCAGGACACAAGATGTTCTCACAGGGTACAGCAAGGCTGACAGAAAAAATCTTCTAGATCTCATACTTGGCTTTCTAATATCTTAGGCCACAGAGTCAATTTTTTGAGCCTCAGTTTACCAATACATAAAAAATAATAATCAATCCCAGAAAAATACTGAGAGAATTTGCTATTTCTGTAAAGTTCTTAAACCACAATTCTTTGGAAAGGAAACAGATCTAGCAGCACCTACATCAATTTCAAATTCATTCATTCAAGCACACTGTACGTCATAAAATGTGATCCATTTTATTAATTTCTTCATAATATTAGTTTTATCTTCTCACTGTTTAGTTTGCAGCTTATCTCATACATTAACCACATTCACTGAAATAAACTTGGTGTCTAGAAAATCCAACAATAATCTTCTACAGTAACTCTATGCACCTTTGATATTTCAGTTCTTTAAAAGTATTTTCATGATTATTGGGACTCCTGTCAATGATTCAGCAGAGAAGTGGGTAAGAAGCTGTTTCTCATATTAGAAATCAACATTACAGGTATCACTAACTAAAACTAAACTTGTTTAGAGAACAGCTCAGAAGTGCTGCATAAGACACAAGCAAAGGATTAAAAACAAACAAACCTCTCTTTTTTTCACCTCCTGTACTACTACGTATGAACTAATTAAAAACCCATTTAAATATCAAGAGCATTTCAGGAAAAATGTGAGATTTTAAGATTAGAATGGAAAGTGTGGGTTTATTTCCCAAGGAACTAAGAGAACATCCATCCCCAGAGGATGAGTCCGTACACCAGCAATAGCTTAAAAGCTCAGACCCAGCAGTGACTGGGGGTCACTGCTGCTGGTCACTGTGCTTAGATATAGCCAAGGTTTTACTCTCACCAGCTAAAAACGCACTCACAGTCAAGAGTTCAAGTTTTGGGAAATACACTGCCTTTTGTAAACCCAACAAAAGACCTGCTTACCCATTTAAATATGTGATTTTGGAAAAAATCTCTCAAATTCCATACTCTGAAGAAGAAACTATGCCTTAAGTGCCTCGCACCAGCACTTTGTATTTAGGCTCGGCCTGGGCCAGGCTGAGTCCTGCTGAGCTGGGGCTGTGCAAACACAGTAATGAAGGTATCCAAGAGATGAACTGGCATGTGTTAATTAAAGGCAAAAAAAAAAAAACCCTGTCACACATGGGAAACACGAGTTTGGTGCCCAGTGCATGGCAGCGTAACTACACTTATGGAAAAAAGGCACTGTCACCAAGACACCAGAACTGGCTCTGGGGGAGGGAATTATTCCAGTGCCTGGGATGGATTTACATGGTGTTCCTCTGAGCGGGGCTCGAGGAATCAGCAGAACGAGTCCGGGTGCTGGGTGACGGTGCCTGCAGCGCGCAGGGAGAGCCAGCCCAGCCCAGCCCAGCCCAGCCCAGCCCAGCCCAGCCCAGCGCGGCTGGGGCAGCACCTGAGTCACCGCTGTCCCCAAGGGGCTGTCCCCAAGGGAGGGCCCTGCCACCGGCCGGGCTGGCCACAGTCCGTGCGGCAGCGAGCGGCCGCCCAGCTCCGGACACCAGGTGCTCCCAGCAGCGGGGGAGCCCCTTCTGTCCCCGCACACTTCCAGCCGAACAACACAAGAAACGCAAGCAAGCCTGGCAGGAGCTGCGTTCTGCAGACATGAAAGCGTTTTTTACAAGACTTCCCGAAGGCAGCCCCCCCGCCTGTGGAAAGCAAGCCCAGCTGTGCAGCAGCTGGCAAGCCCTGCAGGTAAGCCCCGGTGTTCTGCTGGATGGGAGCAGAGCGCTCTCGCTGTCAGGGACCACGCAGAGGCACTCTCAGAAACCCTACTTTTCTGGCACTGGCTGTGGAAACCCTGACAAGATAGAGGAGTTACTTTGGCAGGGGATGCTGTTCAGTCACACATTACCTGAGGGCCTGCACTTCCTCTCTCACCCAACCCTCCTTGCTTAGAAATCCCCTCATTTCTGTAACACGTGTACCCAGATTGATCATTGATTTAATCGGCTGTAACAATAAAATAGAAAAAAACTTTTTTTTTTTGCCCTAGTGTTCTACATTACTGTGGTCGCATTAAAACTTAGGGTGGGTTACTATATTAAATAAACACAATTATTTTAGATTCAAATACTTAAAGGGACTGAAACACGTGTTACAGCACTACTTCCGTCGCAAGCTAAAAGAGGGACAGCAGAAAGCCACATTAAAGTGTCAGAAGTATAAATCACGCCTGCACAGGATGAATAAGCATATTTGCTGTAATAACTGTCAACCATTAAAAAAAGCCCATCACGTCACCACGGAGCAGCTTTTAGAGCCTCGGAAGGGCTCTCGGTCACGTCCTGATGTCACTGGAGCAGGATTTCAAAGTTCCCAAATTCCCCAAGTTCCCAGCTATTAAACCTGAAGCAGAAGTTCCTCAGTGCAAACAGCACACACAGAGTCTCCTCCTCACTCGAGCACAAACCCCAAACCCAGCCAGAAACCAGAGCAGGAGCCACAAAACCATCCACTCCTTTTTTTTTTGGTGGGGGAGAAGCAGAGTTAATCCTCACCCAGAGCTGGCGGCAGCGCTGTGGGAGCGGCAGAAATAGTTTCCAAAAGTTTTTCAAAAGGAGAAAGAAAAAAAAAAAAGGGGGGG
>VZRQ01009817.1:514492-536160 GCA_013397975.1 Machaerirhynchus nigripectus | reverse complement strand
AAAAAGCTTTATTGATTACACTGTTTGTGTTTCATTAGCCAAAGCAGCTAGGAAAAACAGTCTGGAGAAGAATTTAAAAAAAAAAAAAGGCAGTTTGATGAGTTTTCATGTTCAGAGCACCATGGACAAAGAGAAGCCAAGATTGACAGGTTGGAGGCTGGAAAACACCAGGCCAGTGAATCATTTGAATCCTACTTGTCTACATACAGCCTGTCTCCCTAACTTGTTTCTTTTATCTGTTGAAACAACTAGGCACCCCTTCATTAAAGCAGAGCAGGCCAGCTGTGGGTGTTGTGCTTGTAGGATGGTCTGGGTGGAAAAGGATGACGGGACAGGGCAGAATTCTCCCTGGCTGACCTGCCAGAGGCTCAGGGCCAAGTCCTCTGCTGGGATCACTCCAGTGGAGCAGAGATTTTGGGCCAGCATTTCCCCACTCCAAAGGCAGGCTGCAGCCTCTCACACAGCTGTCTTGAAAGGAATGTACCAAGAGGGAAAGAAAGTCAATTAGTGAAATTAAATTGGAAACAACCTTGTGGAGTCCTGGGGCGCTTTTGGACAGCTGGTTATTTTACTGAGGGTACCAAACAGGGGCAGTGGGGAGGAGGAAGGATTAAGCCTGGCTGAACAAAGAGGAGGTGCCAAGCAACATTTCAGCAAGGAGAACTGAGATTACCACAACATTCTAGGGCTGGTCCTTCCCCACAGCTCAGAATGGTGGCAATCAGCATTTCACAGGGACCTTAGAATCCAGAACAATTGTGATTGCAGCAATTAACATTTCTGCACTTACTACTGAAGTCTGAGAGGAAGAACTTCTTACAGGCCAAAGAGACTCCACTGTAAGAATTAACCTGTGAGGTGAGTGTAGATGAACAGGCCCAATAGGATCCATATAACATTTTTGCATTTTTCCAGAGTACCCAAATGTTAAGGAATTGCAATAATTTAAAAATCCCCTCTTGTTTTTAGCAATGCATCTGTGGATTTCCATGCACCTGGACCAGTATTGATGAGATGGGCTCCAGAGAATCAACATAAAAGATAGGAGGAAAAGCAGAAAGAAAAGGGAAATGCAAGATCTATGGAGTTCTAGCTCTTCAGACACATCCCTGTGTCTGTAATTGCTGTTTTCAGAGATGCCCTCCATGGGCTTCAAAGCTGGGGATAATCCTACTTTGCATATTCTATTAGAAACAGGGAGCATGGAAGAAGCTCTACGGTATCCAATTTTCCAAGAAGCCAGAAGATACAGTGTTGGAACAGAGAGAACAGCGGATCTGTAAGATGCAGAAATGATTTTGGGAAAGCAGGCAGATTGCTTGGAAGGAGCAAGGTTGAAAAATACATCTGAGGAAATCTAATTGCAGGGGGGAAAAGGTAATCCGAAAGTAATTTTTATTTAATGAGGAAAGAAAGCAAAAAATTATGCTAAACTTCGTATTCAGACACTGTACAAAGTATGGCAGTGTCCATGCTGGATTTCCTTAGCAAATGCCTGTATTTGATTAAATAAATGTAAAGTCTTGAGAAACACAGAAGGATGTGTGAAACCAGCAGCTCATGTATCACCCACCCATGGCAATACTTACCTTCTGAACGTGTGGCATGGTCTCACATACCTGGTTTTTCACTGGAATGTGTTTTGAGTACAACAGGGCATACTATGCAATCAGTATTTTATACTTTACAAATTTTATAAATACTTAGATTCTGCCCAAACCAGAGGTCAGCTTGGTCAATGGAGTTTGTGAGAGTAGTTGGCAAAACTCCCTTTCACTTCCTAGAAAGCAATGGGAGATGTCTGTTGGGTAAGAGCGAAATTATCTTAATTTTACTCTTCTGTGAATAGAAAAATACCAAAATTACATCTCTCAGACTTCACAGAGATGAAATTCCCACAGAACTGCCCATCCTGTTAATTTGGTTCAGGACTGCAGGCATCTCCAAAGGCACAGCTGTAGTACCAGCTGCACCTACTGAGGATAACAATGACAGTAAGAAGGGAGGAAAATAAAGAGAAAGAATTCAGATACGAAGGAAGAAGGGCAGGAGAGATAAATAACCTGACTCATTTTGTGCATTTCATTTATGTGTAAATCACCTCCAGCTATTTTTCCCTTTGCTTTGTGATCCTGAGATGCTACACACCTGAATCGATTTTGAAGTTAAAAAATAGGGAAATAAAGAGCTGCATTATCAGTGTTTTGACAAGTTTCCTTTTAACTCCAAACTCTTGTTTTCAGATGCTAACAACACAAAGCCTTAGTGCTCAAAACCCACTTGCCTGATCTGAAAAGCAGTTCTACATTCCCCACTTCATCCAGCAAGACTGTTAAAATATTTAATACTGTATTTGTCATGCAGACCAAAAAAGGACCAAGACATATTTACTAAGGAGTGAACATTCTCTTTGGAGACTTGCCAATTTTTGATGGCAAGAACAAAGAGTGAAGCAAATCCAAAAGCATGTCTGGACCAATGTTAGAGATCTTGTCTGACCTGTGCAGAGGACATAAGGGATGTTTTTCAAGTAGCTTTGCTGACTCCAACTGCTGCAAGGTACTTGCCATATAAAAATATTGTTTTGATTGATGAGTGATGGGAGTCAGTGCAGCAGAGCTCTGCATTCTCCAAGAGCAGGGCTGTCACTGCTTGCAGTGTGTTTACAGCTCCCTGTGCTCTTCCCTGACTGCACACCCAGCCCAGCTGAGCCCCTGAGCATCTCTGTGAGCCTGGAGCACCCAAAGGCCTGTGACCAAACCCAGCGTTCTCCCAAACCAACAAATCAGCCAACACGTGCAGTGTTTTCTCTGTACCTGCACATCTGGGAGTTACTTCACAGCCTCCCCTTCAGAAAGCTCCCCCAGTACCTTTTCCAAGAGACAGTGGCAGCTTGCATGTGCCAGCCAGTTGAATTACAAGAGCTTATCAAAAAATCCATCCCACCTCTAAACATCCATACAATTTTGCCATCATTTCCAGTTTTATTCCACGCTCTGCTCAACATCTGTCGCAGTCCATGATGCAAATGGGAGCATTTCATGGACATAAGGACTCCCTGTATATACAGGAACCTCCATTCTCCATAAAAGAAAGGTGATGTGTGGGTTACATTGCAGATGTGTGAGTATCCATTGCAAGACGAGAAAAAAACCAAAAAAACCAACTCAAGTCCTGATCTTTCTTTCCAAATAAACCTCAGACAGAAAATGAGGCAATTGGATGCCCAGTAAGTAGGAAGAATGACATTTTTGGTGTGCAGATATGGCCATTAGGAGCACAGGTTTTCAGTTATTGACTTGATAAAGAGAGTTAAAAACATCAAAACAAACTGGTGGTTTTTTTCTTAGTCTTTTTCAATGCTGACAGACAGGTTTGCCAAAACCAAATTCTTCCCTGCTTCTGCTATTAGCACAGCTGTACTTCCACAAGGAAGTGTGGCTTCAGCCACAACCTCCTTTCCAAAAATGACTGTCCTTCTTACTGAGGATTTGAAGGAAAGTGATTGGTGCTGTCCTGTTGCCTGCAGACATAAGGGCTCTCCTCATCAGTTGAGCAGAGCTGCCCCGCTAAAGGAGGCGGGAGCAGGAATCACTGCGGGCAGTGCTTGGGTTCACTGTTCATCTCAAGACCAGCCTCCTCCCAGGGCACAGCCACGAAGGGAAGAAATTCCTCTATTTCCTCTCCAGGAAGAAATCCTAACAAGGATTTAAGAGTCAGATCACACAGCTTTGCCCCCACACACACAGTGCAGTGGAGTTTCAGCATAAGGGATCTTGTAAGAGAGGGAGTTACAGAGAAGCAGTGGAAGGGGAAGAAAACAAAGCTGAAATAATTCAGAACCTTCTCCCTCTCAGAAAGAAGGTTCTGAATGGTTCTCAGAACCATTTCCTTCTCCTAAACATAAGTTACTTCTTATTGATATTTATTTTGAGAGCTGGGGAGGAATCTTTCTCCCTGGGGTTCTGTACATCAGGTCCATGTCCTCACAGTGAGCTCTTGGAAACGTGCACCTCATTTTGCGTGGCTGTAGTAGTTTATCCTCTGTAAGAATGACAGGGCAATAAACCACTGCAAAGCCCTCCCAGCTTTGTGGCTGACGTACACAGCATATGGAACACACCTTGAAATTTAATGATACAAGCCCAGTTTTAATCTCAGAGGAAAACTGGGTTGGTCAGTGTATTGGACCTGATGAGGACAGAGCAGCCAGCTCAGCTAATGCTCTGTGCTTCTTTTAATGTGATATAAATGCACATTGCTCTAAAAACGAGCCTGACAAGAGCAGAGGCTCCTCTGCACCTCTGAGAGTCCCCAGTGTTCCAGCCTTTTGGACAGCCACAGTCCAAAATGAGCAGCTGCCTGTTGATGCAAACCCTCATGCTGGAAAAACAGGTGATAATGAATTCTTGGAGCATATGCAAGCATTAAGCAACTACTCCGTGAATTATCAGCAGCTGTTTCAAGAGCCCTGCCCTGCCTGCCACAGGTATTTATTTAAAGTATGATACCCACCCCGATAGGAAACACATGCTCAGACACATGCACTGCCCAGAGTCCCTTTGGCTCCTGAGCCAGCCCATGCCAGCAATTTGTTGGGGAATTTCAAAGCTACCCACTGTGAAGCTTCCCATCGTATAAAGGGAAGCAAACAAAAAAAGAAAGGATCTCAAGAGAAATAACAGGGTCTGATTTCCTTCTCATTTTATAGACAGATCCTGCAAGAGAAAGCCATATAGCTGTCCTGGTTTCCAACACTTCTAATATTTTTCTAATGTTTTTTCTAGTATTTTTCTGCTCACACAATTAGGCGACACTCAGCCTCCCTCCCAGACTCACATACAGCAGGAAGAACACCCCCACATTCTCACCACAACTGAAGCACTTCAGGTGTTTTCACTTACAATATGGTTTTATCACCTCAGCCTCGAAGGAATGTGGCACTGGAACATTTTCCCTCATTGGTCAGTTAGTGCCAGCTACGTTTTTGGGATTACTTAGAAAGATTCCATGTCCGCAGACCATTCATTGGATTGTCTGATATAGTTTAGCTTTTCCCTGGAGCCCTGTTATCTCAGCTATCACTGCCTCCTCTGATACAGAAAAGAGAGGGACAGCGTGCAAGGAAGTTCTGAGGTTACAGAGGAAGCAGTGACATGACTAGATAAAGGGAAATCACCTGTTCCAAGATCATAATTATCCTGAATTAACTGCACATCAAACTAGGAATTCAAACGGCAAAGAAGAAGCTCATTTAAAAANCTTTATTAAAGCAGTTACTGCTAGGTTTGGAAAATAAAAAGAAATAAAACCAAAAAAGCAACTCTGAGGCTCCACAAGTCCCAGCTCTGAAGAGTTCACATCTGAAACAACTCCATGTCATTAGAAACACTGAATAACACGGTGATCAAAGGCACTGTCAGTGCAATTATATTGTACGGGAGGATAAGAGGGAGGCCCAGACAACTAACTGTGAGTAATTGGGTTACTCCATGGGCTTGTTTTTAAACACTACACTCCACCATGTGAATGCTGCAGGTCTCATTTAACTGGGTCACCAAAACTGAGGCGAAAGTCTCCTAACTTAAGGCTAGGAAGTGTGATTTGAATGCCTAACTTCAGGCTACGAGGTGTGAACGCTGGGAAGCATAAGCAAATCCACACAGGTAAGGACAGGAATCCAGCCCGGCAGATGGAACAGCTCAGAACTGTGCTCCCCAGCTTCTAGGACCTCTCTGTCCTTACAAATACTATTTTTTTTTCACGTAATCCACATTTAGAAGCAACGTATATTTAAGATAAATTTAAGAACAGCATAAGTGACCTGCCCTCCCAAACCACACAGACAACGGGCATCTGCCTGGAAAATTGCACCCCTCTCCAGCCCCGGGCTCCTGCCAACCATCTCACGTAGTAATTCAAAGTAAATACCTTTCAGAGGGTAATCCTGCCACAGCCATGTCTTGGAGTTCACTGAGGTCAAGGTTCTTAGGCTCAGTTAACGCAAGCGGTGATAGCTTTCCTTTGGCATCCTGGAGGGAGCTTCCGTGTTCTGAATTCATCTTGCTTGGCTGATTATCAGCAACAGCGAGACCTGCACGTGCAGAATGCTCGCCCTGCTCCATCACAGGGAGGGCTGGAGAGTGATTTTGGTACAGGTCTGCCTCCTGCTCTTCAGTGCTCGTGTTTATAGCTAGGTCTCCCTCAGCAGTGACTAACATCCTTGCAGTACCAGTTTCGGGGATGTCTCCACTCTTTTCGTTACCTGTCCTTGCCGTGCTTAACACTGTGTCACTGCTCTCTTTCACGTCTCCCTCAGTCACACTGCCAGATTCTAGTTTACAGTCAGTTTGCAAGCAATCATCCTGGCTTACTTCAGTTTTTAAGTAATCTATTAACCCATGCATGGTCACTTTCTTTTCTTGCTGTGCATCTTGAGAATTTCCCGATGTTTCCAAGCATTTCCTATTTACTGTTTCATCCTGTATCGCCTGCGTGTCATTCTGAGACCTAATGTCATGCACAAAATTGCTGTGAATGTGTGTCTCCTGATCTTCCTCGGGTGGCACATTAAAATTGTCTGGCAATTTTTCATGACTGTAAGATCCTCCCGGGACAAGGGTTGAAGCTGCCATGTCAGAGATGCTCTTGGCAATGTCTGGATCACCGTACTCACTTTTCTCCTGTTCATTTGGCTTAGGATCCTGGCACTGTGCAGTAGGAAGACTTACATCCTCTTCAGAGGAAACTGGTTCTGCATTACACTCTGTAATTAAGTTATTTCCCTCTGTGGCAGCAGCATCTTCTACGTCCCTCCCCTGTACATCGCCCGCAGAGATAACAGCTCCAGTGGGTTGCTGCTGGCTGTCGGAATACGCAGGGAAGTTCTCAGCTGCTGCCCCATCAAATGAAGCTGGTCCTTGCTTCTTTATCTCTAAGCTTATTAGCGATTCAGGATCAACGCCACCAGCACGCACGCCTCCCTCTCTTTCCATCTCACTACTCTCAGTGGGTTTGCCTGGCTTTGGCAGATTTTCCGGAGCGCGTTCAGCAGATGGAGCGCCATCCAAGCTAGGGACCACTTCTAAACAGCCAGAGGGCTGCCTGCTCTCCTCAGTGTCCTGGAGGCTTGCTGGTGGCAGCTCTGCCACTGCGTTTTCTGGCTGCAGAGATTTGCCCTCTGGGGCTTTGCAGGAAGTCTCAGTAGCTAAAGACAGCTCTTGCCCCTCTGCTTCTGAGGTGCCCTCGGGAGCACCCTTGCCCGCCTTGTTTGGCTCAGAAAAGTTCTCAGCACCACGGAGTTCTGCTGTGTCCTTGGCCACTGGACTCTGCTTGAAGCCTGCATGGTTTTCAGACAAAAGTTGGGGTAATTCAGCACTCAGTGTGCTGTGGACAGTTTTTTTAAAAATCTGGCTGATGTGCTCCCTGAAGTCTGGGATGCTGGAGCCAATGTCCAGAGAGCTGCAAGTCAGAGCCTCATGCTCCCTTCCAGAGTTCTCTGCAGACTGTTCAGAAACGCTGGTGTCTGCCCTGGTTATGTTATTATTCTCTTTTGAAAGCTCTTCCATTTTTTCTGAATTCCCAGGTTTCTCTAAGATCTCACCGTACTTGTCATCTACGCAGATGTTGGTTGCAATTTCCTCATTACAGCCTTCTTGTGATGATGAAAGGCTCAGCAGCTTCCCTTCTAGAGCAGGGAGTGCTAACAGAGACTCTGCTGAACTGTCACTTTGCTCTTCTTTGAAGTTTGGCTCACTTTTTGTTTTTTTGGATTTAATTGCAGAGATCTCTTTCTTCAGCTTCTCAGAATTGAACTGTGATAAGTTTCCAGTTCTCTGCCCTACATTCAAAGTCTCTGGCAGGGTGAAACTTGTGTCTCCATCACCCTGAAAACTTTGGTCTGGACAGTCTTTTTCACTCACGCACGTATTCCTGGCAGAGCTGTTTTCTGAATTTGCTGTTTTACCTGTGCTTACCCTGGGTGAGGGACCTAAGGGTGCTGACGCCTGAGGACCTGTGGGACCCTGCAAATTAGAGTTACCTTCTGTGTTTTGACATGCTGCAACTTCCAGCTCATTATTCAGTGGTTTCCCCCCAGTACCCGTGTCCGTGTTGTTTCCAGGTTGCTGGCTGGGGTGGCTGAGTGCAGAGGTCTGGGTAGACAGGGCTGTAAAATCTGCTTGACAATAACCAGGCTGCTCTGCTGTGTTTTGAATGCAGCTGGATTTATGTGAGTTATCAGTGGGAATTATTTCCCTGTGTGCCTGTAAAGGTGAAGGAGATCCTTGTGCCCCTGGACTTGTATCAGGCTTTGTACTGCTTGTTTCTGTGACAGAAGCACTGTCCTCACAACTCATCTCTGTGTTTCCATCTTCCTGGATGATTCCCCCATCAGCAGTCAGAATATTTTCTGAGCTTTTTGCCATTAATGGCATTTTCCTTTGCGTTTCTGGACGAGATATTTGGGGATCATTTTTCTCAGAATTATCAGAAGTATGTGCTATTTCTGTATCACTTGGCAAAGCCTGTGATATGTTAGTGGCACTTGCTGAATCCTGTGTCCCTGGAAGAGTGTTTAGAGCAGCAGCACAGCTTTCAGCAGCATTATCCCCTCTCCTGCACACGCTGCCTGGCTGCTCATTCTTTTCAAGTCCTTGACAAAACGTGTCTCTCTGACACGCTGCTTCATGCTGCCTCGCTGAGATCAAAGAATCATCACCCTGCTCGGGCTTGCTGGGGTTTTGCTTACTGCAGCACTTTTCTTCTGCCTCGAGATGGGTTTTGTTTTGCTCGTTGCGAGCTCGCAAATTAAGCGCGGTCACACCAGAAGTGTTCTGCCCGTGTTTGCTGCTGCTCACATCCTCAGCACTGCTGTCACCCTCGTCCTGTTCTTTTGGCCTGTCAGAGCCACTCTGGGGCGGTGCTGGACCTGGCACAGAAGATGGTTTATCAGGGTTGTTTGAAACGTCCGGAGGTATTTGTGGTATGTTGCTGTGATTATCTCGGTCTGGTGGCCGCTGAGGTTGTGGTGCCCTTCCTTTGTGCTCCCGATCGTCTGCTCTCCTGACTGCTGTCAGGCTGCTTCCCTGCTCCTGTTGTTCAAGCCCTGTCTTTGAACTCCAGCCACTGTCACCAGCGACAGACAGAGACTGCTCCGCTTGCTCTGCTTGGGGAGGAGCTGTGGGAACTCCTGCATTTTCCCGCACCTCTTGGACACTGCACTCCAGGACCTCCGAGGAGCTACATGTGTCCCTCTCAGAGGGGCAGCTGTGTGCAGGGACGTGGCTGTCACCCCCTTGCTCCATGTGAACTTGGTGATCAGTAAGCCCTGAAGTGCCGACTGCAGTTTTGGGGGGTTCTGAACGAGCCATCTGTGTATTTCTGTGACCTTCTGCAGCCACTTGCTCCAGCTGAGCTTGCACATCCGATTTGCATTTTCTTTTCCAAGCCGAATCTTCATCCTCCACAGAACTTTTCACTGCAGTTTGGTGCTTCTCTTGTTGAATATCCTCATTTTGATTTCCATCCCCTGCACTGCTGTGTGCAGCTGGAGGTTCCCGCTCTGGATCTCTGCAAGGCACTTCAGTGATGTGACCGTTCTGTTCTTTGGTCTCCAGAGCCTGTGAGGCCTCCTTGGTTTGTCCCACAGTCCCTGCCAACTCATTTAAGCCCTGGAGATTGAGTTTTAATTTGGGTATTTTTGCACTTTCTCCTGACCTGCCGGAGCTCTCAGGCTTTTCTTGACTCTCAGCTTTGTGCTCAGATTCCAACACAGTTTCTCTAGCAAAAGCCTTTTCCCAGGACTCATCCTGCTTACTCTGCTTAATATTATCGTTCCCAGGGTGGATGGGCAGTGAACTGTGTGCACCATCTAAACAAACCTTTTCAGTCCCGTTACAGCCTGACTGGTCCCAAGTTTTGCCCTCTGCCTCAGCGTTAAAGCAATCACGGCTCCGTGGGCACTCCTCCCTTGCCAGCTGCGGTGAAGCCACGAGCTTGTTCTCCCGGCCGTCTGAGGCAGCTCTTTTCTCTCTGCTCATTTGTTGTTCAAGTTCACCACCACGAGACTGGGAATCGCCTTTGGGTGATTTAAAGTTACTGTCTAAATTCAGATGCTCTCCCCCACCTGCTTCCCCCAGGTCACCTGCTGAAGTGTTTTCACAAAGACTGGATTTTTCAGGATCGTGTTCCAAGTGGGTATTTTCCATGTCCTGGTGGTGGCTACTAACAGAGCTCAATAGTTGTCCTCCTGCCTCACTTGAGCCCTCAGGTAATTCACTGGTTTCTGACACTTGTGCATCCTCTGTTCTGATTCCATTTTTTCTTCCTGCTACATCCGCCCCCATTTCTTTTTGATACAGCTCTGTGGATCTGCTCAGAGAAGTACTTAATGCATTTTCCTCCAGCAATAATCTTTTATCTACCACTGAATTTTCCTTGGTGGGACTGATAATGCTTTCTGTTTCAGAAAGCGTGGTGCTTTCTCTAGACATATCATCAGCTTTTATAATTTTATTGCTATTGGCTTCTTTTGGGCTTTCAGTTGTGACAGCTGATTTTTCTTCTTCTTCCTCTCTCTCAAATGATAAAGGCACACTGAAATGCTCGGCACTAACAAGCTCGTCCTCCTTTTGAAGCTCTCTTTGAAAAAGGGGTTTGTTTTTTTCAGAGGCAGTTTTCACTGCTTCACTCCTCGGTGGATCTTGAGAGCCATTTCCAGGCACATATTCCCTCGAAGGCTCTTCAGGCTTTGGTACCAGGAAGAGATTTGGAGGGCTACAAGGCAACTCTGACATTAAAGTACAGGGTTCTGATTGCTTCCTTTTGCTTCCAGAAAGAGCTGGCTTTGCCTCCTTCCCTTTAGCTGTTGTTTCAGCCCCCATCTGTAGATTACAGATCTCGGTGACGCCCTGAGCATTCACAATTGCTCCAAATTTTTCACTGTCTGAGCCTCCTGTTGCTGGATAATTTGGGATTAAGGTTTCCTTTTTCATTAGCAGACCCTCTCCACCATCTGTGTTCTGTCTACCTTGCTGCATTGCTGCCTGCAGCTGACCTACTTCCAAAACTCCTCGCTCCTGCTCGGCCTCCTGGGCAGTAAAATAATCTCCTGCTGCTTCGCCCTGGGGAAGCGTGCTGCCATGTGGCCCCCTCGTGCCACCCAGCTGCTCATCCTGCCGGAGCAAGCCTGATCCACCCGAACTCATTGGTGCGGCTCCTGGCATTCCTGCGAGTGCTGCCGCGGGGCTGAGCTCCGGGGGTGGGATTCTGGGCTCGTTCGCACTGGTTCTGGCAGGGGAGGCAGCGGTATTGCCCACGGATGGGGCATGTGCTGATCCCTGCTGTTTGTCGTCGCCGGGGCCCGGAGCTGGCCGTGCTGCGTTGCAGTCTGAGGTGTGCAGTGTGTCACCGCTGCCTGGGACGGGCTCTCCGGCACAGCCTGCCAGAGGCACCGAGACAGGCAGCCTTCTGTCCCTTGCTTCAGCAGAGCGCTTTAGGAAACCAGAGTCTGCTTGTCCCACTTGCTCCTGCAAGGCAGTGCTCTGTCCTGTCCCCTCTGAAGACACCGTGCTGGAATTTGGGTTGGATAGCTCTTCAGCACTGTGGCTACTGATGCCTTCTTTACCGATGCTGCCAACAATGGAAACGTTTATTTGTTTCATGTCAGTAAAGGAGCAAAGAATAAGAAGCAAAGAATAAAACCGTTTTGTGCCACTGATGTTTCAAAGCCATGCAGTGCATGCGCTGAGAAGCTGATAATCTGCTTTCAGGAGTTAAACCAACAGACACGGTGATTCAAATGCTCATTACTCTGCGAGGTATGTTCCCAGTCCTACCTGAGAGCCACCGTGCTCATGGCATGCATTTTTAACCGCTCCAAAATCTTAGGTAAGTGTGGGGAGAGGGGACACGCATCTGACAGACTAAAGGAGCAACAGGGGGGAAACTGGGAAAAAAAAAATAATACTGGGAAAACCCACGGCACCTCAAAGAAAGGCTTTTTGTTCCTGCTTCTAAGAGACTACTTTGCCAAAGCTACACAGTAAGTGCTGTTATCTGGCTGTACTCGAGTGTGTAGCAGAAGATTAAGGAGGGCCCATCTGCTGAATGTTTTCTCCAACTAATCAGCACAGTTGATTCTCACCAAAAGGTCAAAGGGCTCACCCTGCCCAACGTGGGGTGCTGCTGTGCCACCATCCACACCCGATGAGGTCATTTAATTGCAGTGTTTGATTTCAGTGCATCTAAGCCATAACCCTCGGTGTGATCTCTTTCTCCTCCCAGTAGAGATAAGATAGAAAAAAATGGAATCAGAGATGACTAGCTGCGAGAAGGAGAAGTTATTTTAAGTATTTTTCACTGTGTGGACCTCAGCTTTCTGCACTGAGGTTTGTAGGTGATGACATAGGTTAACCTCGTTCTCTCACTCACCTTCCATGCCTGGGCATGGGAATATGGAGAGAAATATCTACTTGAAACTGAAGGCAGAATTGCACAGAGGAGCAAGGACATGAAATAATGAATGTCAAGCAAAGCAGGGCACAGATAACACACTGCCAGGTGCTGGTGGTCAGTGCAGAGCTGCACGGGGAGAGGTGGCTCAGGCCGAGTCCATCGCTGCAGCTTTGCCTCAGCTTAGCAGTGACAGGGTGCATTTCAGAAATTCCAATCCCCCTTTAGACTGGAGCTAGAAAAGATGCTTAAAACACCTTCTGTAAGGCCAAGCATAGGTGGGATTTTAAGTAATCTCCAGAATTCTGAGAAGCCTCTCTCTGCTTCTCTGCCCAAGTCTTGCACACAAAATACTTGATGGAGAAGTGAGTCAGTGACCAGCTCTGGGGTCCCTGCAGATTAGGTTTGTGTTTATGCAAACACAGCCTCTTGGGCTGTGCTAACACGCACAAAATGCACTTCCAGGTGGGGCCAAACCCACTCCTTGTATTGAGAACTGCCCAACAAACAATTTCTTTAAGGACAGCTGCACCTAAATCTGAACATGAGTCTGTCTTAGGTCCTAATATCCTTCTTCAGAGTCACTGCAGTGGAAAATAAACTAGTCTTTAAAGAGCCACTGGAATTTGCCTAAATTAAGGCTAAGCCTCATATCTAAGGTAAAATATCTATAACTTACAATTCATATATAGTTTAAGCAAGTTTCAGCAATGCTTGGCATCGGTTCAAACATTTAATTCATAACACCACTACATTTTATTTAAACTTTCAGAAAATGGTTTTGCCCAGAGGAATTTTTCTTTCCCTAGCACGCTGAAAACACTGATCCATATAAAACTTACTGACACTGGGAATACCAGAGATGGCAATACAGTATTTGGTATCTGCTGGATCACTGACAACATGGGGCATGACAGGACATGAGCAAACAGCAGGGACATGCCAGGAGGCTTTCCCTAAGGAAGGAACACACTTTACTATTGACATTAATTTTGCACTCAGGGAAGCTTAATTAGAGGAGGAGGGACAGAAACCACAACACGGAACTGGGGAGGGGGTGGAGAAGTGGGAGTCCATTGTTATTCTGGCTCTTTGCTGTGCTGCAGGTCTATCTTCTTACTGACTAAATTGCTCATTAGCAGTTTTGTGCCCAGGGTTCTTCACCCTGGAAGCAAGCTCCTGTCAGAGATACAGTGATCAGGAGGAGAACAAAACCCTGTGGAGGTTGAGGGGGGGAAGCCCCTCTAACCTCCGTGAAACTGAGCACTGGAAGAAGTAGAAAATACCAGCTGCAGCTATAATTGCTCCTTATCATTTATCTTTAATCTCTGATTGTTTACTTATCATTAATCCCATCTGTCAACAGAGCTGGAAAATGCACAGTAATAAATCTGGGATGGAAATGCTCATACTGTTCACTATCTAGAACATTCATCATCATGTATTTGGATTTTTCAGATTTCATCTGACTGAATTTTCTCTGAGACTTTTACACATGACTTCTTTGTTACATTAGGAGCTATTAAATATGAAACAGTTCCCAACATGTCTGAAGTGGTTCAGTATTCTTGACTACAATATCTGAACCCATGAACTAGCTATTGCCATGCTGGTAGCAACTTTGTCAAGAGCCAGTGATAAACTTGTGACTTAGCAGCTTCAAGGGAGATGACAATCCTACAAACTAAGTTCAGCATTATGAATCAATCAAAACAATTTTTCTGGTATTCAATAATGCTGAAAAGTTGCTCATTTTACTCAGGAGCAGATGAAGGAATTGGGACAAGTCTGTAATTAATGTATGCTGAACAGAATTGAAATGGCAGTGCTGGCACAGGCTGTGACAGCGAGTTAAACTCTCACTGTTAGAGTGGAGTAGCACAGATTCATTATCTGTGCCGCTGCAGCTCGCTCCAATGTTTTATTCAGGACGTAACAGGACTGAAAGGTTGGAGTTTTCAATCCGTGGGATAGGCCCAGGCTGACCTGTTTGGATATCTCTGCTTATGTTTCTCCCTCTGATGGAACTAACAAGGAAAACTACGCGGGGAACAGATCCTACATCTTCCTTTTCATTATCTGCAATCTTGCTTTTCTGTCTGGAAGACGTGCTGGGGTTAGACAAACATCTGCTGGGAATGCCTTAAGCACAGTTGATCCTGCTTTAGAGCAGAAGGATGGACTGGATGACCCCTTAAGGTCACACCTAGTCCCATTATCTTCCACTCTTTTTAAAGGGAATGGCACTTCTGGGAAATTACACCACATGCTGAGGATAATTCCCCTGAGTAAAGCCCAATCTACATTAAATCAATAATTACTTGCAGGGAACACATACTTTTAGACAACCCATTTAATAAAATCAGCATAAAGCTATGGCCCTAAAAGTTGGTATTTTTAGACACAGGAAAATAAAGTATGTTCTCTTTTGTGGGTAATCTGACCTATCTCAATATTATTAAAGGGAAAATTTGCTCGTATTTGAAACAAAACATGCAAATGACAAAGCATGGAAGAACATTCGAGTGCCTCATGGTTCATGTAGAGTTTAGGGCAGAAAAAGTCATTTTGCAGTGAATAATTACTGCATGAGACTGATGATGTTAAAAAAAGAAAATGCAGTCATGCAAAGAGCTAGGTGCATCTGTAGCTAGAAATATGTGTGTCCCACTGCACCCAAGAGTTACCAAAGGGAACTTTCCCCTCATCTTAGAAGTTAAACACACAGTTAAGAATTTGCAATTTCAAGGCTCTAACCTACTGACCATATGAATACTTCCAGTTACAACATCAAATAACAACGAGTTAAATCTTTACATGCCTAAAATGTTTGTTTTGCATTAATTACAAATTTTGCAAATAATTACTGACAATTTGCTTGTTTGGAAGTGCATTGCCAATTTAGCAATTAATGTTTAATACCTGCAGTTAACCTCTTCCATGATCAGAAGATATTGAGGCAAGTTTGAATTTTTCTGGAAAAATTTAGGAGTCCCACCCAGTGACTAAGATGTTCTTTAGGAGTGAACTGCCTGGTCTGTGTTTAGGGTGTGAAGCTATACAGGATGTTAAGAAATCAATGACTTTTGGTGCACATCCCATAAATACTTCCAGATTAAGAGCCGTACCCGATCTACCAGCCATAAACACTTGATGTCACAGCTCCCATTCGTCTGCTTTGTCACCCACAGCAAAGACAAAGGGCCAGGAGAGAAAACCAGCAGCAGCCAGACAAAATCTCTGTCATTTAGCATTTACAATCTGAGTGGGAGTGTGTGTGGAGGCGGGGTTACAGATGCCCAAATATGATAAATGTACTGGATAAACAACAAGAAAAGAAGATACTACCATAGAAAATTGTAGATAATTTAAAATTTCCCTTTCTAATTCCTTTGCTCCCCTTCTAAAACATGAAGTTGTTGTTGGAAAGACAGGCAGCCCTCCCAACCCAGTCACACTTGTGAGGAAAGAACACCAAGTGCCAAAGCCTCTGGGTCCCAGAGGTCGCATACGGTTGCCATCCACACTGATGTAACTCCGAGCCCGAGTGATTATATTCCCAGGAGCAGGAGCCTGAAATCTGAGGATGAATTTAGAAGGCACCGAGGGGAACAAATGCGCAGCCAGCTCTGCAACCACAGCACATGTCTAGCTGCCTCTCCAGCGTGTCTGTTCTCCTTCCACTGACACATGAGAGATCAGTGCCTACATTTCGAGTTTATGCATTTGGACACAGCCTGCTGGAGGACTCGAGTCAAGGGATCCTGCATTTTAATCTGTCCCTAAGAGGTACTGAAAGTTAACGAGGAGCATGGAATTCATTTCCATGTTCCCTTTCGAAAACAAAACGAAGCAAAGCAAGCGACAGTTTTAGAGACAGAAAAAAATCACAGTTTGAACTTTTCAGTGTAAACAAACACATGAGAAATCCATCATCGCTAAAGGGCTGCTAACAGCAGCCAGACTCCCCCACCCTCCCTGTGCATCTAAGCTTTCAGGAAAAAGTGAAGCAGGAATAATGATCTATACGATCCTCTGGGGAGCCGTCCTCCCCTTCTCCCCCACCCCCGGTCACTTTTCACCTCCTTGTTCCATACACAGGATAAAACGCAGGCCCTGCAGTATTTTAGGTATGACCAAACTGAATTATTCTAACATTAAAGAGGTCAGCTGTACTACTGCTGCAGCAAAAGGCACGGCCAGATCTCCAGTTCCAGTTCCAGGAGCGGCTCCTGGTCTCCATCTGAGCTACCCAGAGTGCCCGCAGGAGCATGGCACTGACAGACTGTCCCACGGGGTGTGCGGCAGCTTTGTCACCCCGCAGTGCCTCTGGGGGTCCCCCAGGATGTGTGCGCTGCACTCCGGGTGCGAGAGCAGCCAAGCTCATCCCCAAAGAGCGCTCATTTCCCTGAGCTCTTTCTGGGTGTGCATCTTTTAATTTGATGCATCTGCTTCCTCCTAAACCTGCTGGAAGTGCCTCTGGGGTAGAGCTGTCCAGCTACGGATTCCCCAGGAGAAAGGCGTGGTCACACCTCACTCGGACACCCCTGCAAAGCCCGAGGCTTCCGAACTGTCCTGGCCCTTCAGCATTTTTATCCCACGTGGAAAGTTCACGGATTAATCACTGATGATCTTATCTTCAGCACACAGGACTAGCGAGGACCAGGTAAGAAAAAACGGGACTGAAGCTGACTATTCTAAAGGAAGAGCCACAGACATTTCGAGTTCCAAAAGACAGGAATCTAAAAGCGACTGAAACGACTCGCGGGAATTTGCGGAGGACAGAAGAAAGCCGCCCAGAGGAAAAGCAAGCGTGGTAATTTTCCACCCAGAGATCCTCCATGCGAGGGTGGCAGGTCACACGCTCTTAAGGCTCTCAGAGTTCACTTCAGGGTGGAAAAGACGCGTTCAAAGCAGCATAGGGGAGCGAGTTAAAAATAAACAGCTGGAATGTGGAACTTCAAAGATTTTCCGTTTATTGTCTTTGTTTCTATTTTGGCAGGATGTAACTTAAAAGACACCCAAAACAGGCATGTGCCAGCAGTTCCAGGAGTAAGGCTAAATAACGAGTAATTGCCTGAGCTCCCGCCCATCTATTAAGTTTCCTGAAACAAGAATCCTATGAATCCTTTCAAGCTGACTCATCCATGCAACATTCATCTCCCACGAGTCAGAATTTTGCATGCTGCAGTGCAAAGCTGTTTTGGCCAGCTTGAACATAAATCTAAGTGTTCTAGGTGCTCACGTTTTGTAAAGGAACCCCTACAGAACTGCTCTTGTGCCTTTTTTGAACAATACATTTTTTTTAAAAATAGAGATTAGTTACAGAATAGGATAAAGTCACTATGCCAATGTTAAAAAACAAACAGCAAAAAAAGCAGGACTGCACTTGCTGCAGGCAAGCCACAAATATTCTTGCCCAAGATAAGAGTCTTCACTGTACCAGGTGGATGCTGGTACAAATGCTGCCTGTTACTGTGAGGTTCCACAAACAACTCCAGTTTGCAGGAATGTTAGTCATGATAGGTCTGCTGTAAATATCAGCACTTAGCAGTACTCATCATCTCCACTCTTTTCGCCCCTTCCCACAACCTGCATACTGATAAGAATAGTAGAAAATTACTGTTCTGCTGTCACAAATCAGGATGTATCTTTTTTTAAGTAGCTTCCTAATTTATGAAAAAAATTTTCTTCAGTAGTAGGTGGTTGCACACAAACAATGCAGTGATTATGCACAATACCATCAGGAGAAACTACAAACTAAAGGGTTCATGTGGTATTTGTTAACTGAAATAACAAACAAACAAAATACACAATAATAATCTCACCCTGTCCGGTTTTACACCATTACTCCAAAATTTGATGTTTTTTTCTAGCTACTGGGAATGACATCTATGGATTCCCTCATTAGAGGCACTCAAAGACAGGAGAAATTCATCCAGGAAAAAGGTGTTTCATGTACAGACCTGGCGCCCAACAGCAGAGTGATGCTGGGTTACACAAGCCATGCATCTTTAGGAAAGAAGTACAACATTTCATCACTTTAAACTTCATGCCTAAATACCTTTATCACTGTAAATTGACTTAGCAGTCTTAGTCTTGTTCAGACTCTATTATTTTCAGTAGATAATTAAGATGTGTTAGTGGCAGTCAGAAGAGACAGAATTAAACAGCAAATACCCTCCTGTGTGAGTACTGAAGTGTAAGAGCTCCACGGCACAGCCAAACAGTCCCTTCCAGGAAATAAGCTGCTCCTTCTCCGTAAATCCTTTCAGATTATGTCATGTGTCTGAATTTCCCTGAAATGTCCCCAGCGTGGTCAATGATGATCTTATTTAATACCTAAATCAGGACTTCAACTGCCACAAACTGTTGCATAATATCAATAATTTTAAAATAGACTAGACTAGACTGGAATAGACTAGATTAGACTGGAGTAGAATAGAATAGAATAGAATAGAATAGAATAGAATAGAATAGAATAGAATAGAATAGAATAGAATAGAATAGAGTATTGGAAGGGACCTACTACTGTCCAAATGCCTGAGCACTTCAGGGCTGACCAAAGGTTAAAACAAAGACTCTTCAATGTTGCTCTGTCTCAGATGAGAGTTTATTAGTACAAGCAAAAAGCAGAGAAAGTTTGGGTCAAGGGTTACCACAACAGCTGGAGCCTGGTTTAGAGTTATGCACTAAGGCAAGAAAGTCAGTGTGGTGAACAGTGAGTGGTCTGGTGGTGTCAGGTTATTTTGAGGACTGCATCATCATCATCATCGTCATCATCATCATCATCATCATCATCATCATCATCACCATCATCATCATCATCATCATCACCACCACCCATCAGGATGACAGATCTTGCCCGAAGCTATCAACAGCACCAGGATTTCAATGCCATTCACAGGAAGGAACTTCATCTCTTACCTTGTAGGTCCTGGAGTCGATGGGGATAAGCTCTCAGCCAGTGGCACAGCAGCAGCAAGAGGATCTGAGGTGTCCTGACCTCCAGAATTTTCTGTGCTGTTTTTCTGAGGGCTCCTTTTTAAATCGTGGCCATTACCAGGAGGCTGGCCCAATTCTGAGTCTTGTGGAGTGTTCTAGGATGAAAAAAGAGAACAATTTAAATAGTGCTGCTATTTGGGAGAATACACAAGCTTAAGGGGTTTTGTTCTGCCCACTGACAGACAACCTCTGTGGTGGATTTCACTGCTTTGGTGGAACTTGCAGGTTCTAAAGCCAAGCCATTTTCTCTCTTAACAGCGGAAAAGCAGAAGGAAGTGGTTGAGCCAAAAATAAGTGCTAGGAAAAGAAGAGGGAGAGAACAATGCAACAATTGTTCTAAAGCAGCCAGGGCCTTTACTGACCCAAGGAGGGTATCATCTTCTCTTTTTCCCAGCCTGGCAAATGCTTCCTTGCTAAGCAAGTTTAAAATGAGAAAGGATGGAAACAGGCTATAAACTTGGACACTCATAATATTAGCAGTATATTTGCAGTTAAGTTAAAGTCAACGTCATGCCAGACCCAGCACTCGAATCCAAGTCCAGATTCCTTCCCTTCCACTTCAGCAAAGCTCAGAATGCCTCTGAACTGAAACAGAGGGCTTGATTCTTCACCAGGCTGCCCTTCCCTGTTAACAGCTCCAGGAAATGCTGGAGTTTCTGTAGTGGCAGCTAGAAATGCTATCACACAACCGTGCCTTTGCTGCATCACCTCTTCTCAAAGGGAAATAATTACCTGGGATCTTCATCCATGGAGATACGCCCTAACATGAGTGGATTTTTTTGTTTTGTTTTTATTGCAAACCATTGGTTTTGCTGCAGGGAGGAAGAGAGTCCAGTGCAAGCACCAGGGTTACAACAGGTGGTGGCACCTTCCTGCTGAGTATTTTTTTTTTTTTTGAAGAATTATCTTTAAAAGGTGAAGAAGAGCTGGGAAGGGCTGCTCTGAACTGAGGATATTCCTTGAGCAGAGCAAAAGAGCTGGAGTAATGAAGAGAAACAAGCAAGTGAAAAGCAAAAAAGTCTAAATTAAGGCCTTTTTCAAATCCTCTGGCTCATCAAGCCATAGTTAAAAAGAAGGAAAGCTGCTTCATTAAATCACCCTTAACATAAAGTCACTATTGTTTTAATTCTTTATTGTAGCTGTGAAAAGCCGAAGGCACACTTAACCTAAAGACACAAAAAATAAAATAAATAAAGTGTATTTCCTGATGGCAGAACCACTGCAGGTTAACACCGGAGATTAAAAGCACAGTACACAATTCCAACCCATCTCTCGGGGTTTTTTGCACTCAGTTTTGAGATTTATTTTGTTCTAGCAGTAGTCAGTAAATCGCAGAGAGCTGCTGTTCAGAGAATCACACTGCTCTGTGTGAACACGGTGTGCTCCCACACAGCCAAAAGCTTCTCGAGCTCCGAGCCGGGAATGAGACACCCAGTGGACAAGCAAAGCCCGTGTAATGAGCAATTGAAAAGGTCAGGGCACACCGACAATACAAAAAGACTGCCTTTATACTTAAGACAAATTTGATTAACTCTCATATCCTCTGCCTTTCCCTGGAGGAACCCCTTCACTACAGCTTTGTTTGCAGGAGCCTCCTTTATCTCCCCACTTCCCTCTGGGAGAGACCGAGGGCTCTTGGTTCCACGATTATGAAGCACTTACCCAGCATGTGCTGACATCTGGCATTTAGAATATTTATTTAAACATATATGTTGGCTGCAAACCCAGAGTATATGGCAAAAAAATACTAGAACATCAAGAATTTATACAAGGAAATTTGTTGCTTTTCAGCCAGAAAAAAAATAGAGCTGAGTTAGCTTACAGGGCTCTGTTTTGATTTTGGTGCAGCATTTTGAGCAGCCCTGCTTTTGTTTGCATGAGAAATCTGCATGGAGAGTTTATTTGAGCATGCAGAGAGAAAGAGCTATGAAAAAATGAATTATTAAATGAATTATCAGGAAAAAATCCAACCCGTGGCTGCTAAACTCCCACCAAGCCAGGTGAGACAGCCACAGTGCCCTGCTCTTACTTAGTCCATGTATTGTGTCTTATCTTGAGAGGTACAGGTGGGTCAGACCCAGAGCTGGGCCATGAACAAATGCCTCACAGTAGCAGCCAAATTAAATATTCATTTTCAGGTCCCTTGCAGACAGAAATGACTCCTTCCCTTCCCTTCCCTTCCCCTACCCCACTTCCTCTCCGAGGAACCT
>VZRQ01009817.1:486698-514476 GCA_013397975.1 Machaerirhynchus nigripectus | reverse complement strand
CCATCTGCCCTGCTCCAGGCCGCTGTGTGGATCTCCCTTCCCTTTCCCCTTCCCCTTCCCTTTCCACAGGCAGTGTCAGGAGAACCCCACAGAGAACCCCAAGAAATGAGGCCAATTTACAAAACTGTCCAGATGCTCCCAGCAGATGGCAAGAGCAGAGAGAACAAAATATTTGGTTTTCCTCCTTTCTACTACTACCACCTCAAATTTCCTTCAGCTGCTTTGGGTGCCAGGCAGGAGGAACACCTCTCATCTCTCCTGAGAAGGTGAAGAGCTGCAGGTTTTGCCTCCTTCTCCTAAAGCCTCTGTCGTGTTCCAAAGCAGAAAATGCACAGCAGATAAATCATTAACTCGTTTACACAGTGCAGTCTCAGTAGCCACCCACTGCTTCTCGTTAGTCCCTCCCTCCCAAGATCAGCCACTCAACCCCAAAGGCTCCTTTGGGTTACAATGCTCTGTTCTGCTGACCTGCAGCCATCCCACTTTCGCAGCCACAGCACGGTGGGGATGCCTCTGGCACGCACACTTCCTTTGCAGAGAGCGAGGATCCTTTGGACTGTCACCCAGAGTCACAAATCCCACCAGCCATGTGATAACCAGGGGCTGATCACCCCATGGGCACTGAAGGAAACGCTCCTCACCAGCCCTACAGCTCACTGCTACCGAGGCTTGAAGAGCACCAACAAATATGAGACCTACAGGCAGCAGCACAGCTGTTTGAGGACACTCTGAAACCTTAACACGGAGTCAGGATAATTTGTCATCAACTCCCTGAGTCACAGAGCACTTTGGGGCCAGAATAATACCGGTAGAAGTTTGCTGTTGCTGTTCACCTCCAGATTCACAAGTGAACTGCAGAATACAGACATTTATGTGCCTGCTATACATGAACACCCCATCTCATCAAAATTAGGATATTTCCGTATTAGACACAGAGAAGGGCCCACGTCCCAGTGAATTTATCAGCTGTTGCACCAAAATTTGGACTTAATATCCAAACAAAAACAGCAGGAGGGGCAGATTCAGAAGAAGAGAGAAAGATCACAACAAACCACGTCAGTTATGTGCACACATTTGAAGACTACATTTAACATTTTCCATAGGTTTTTTGGAGTCAGGGGACCAGTGGGGTTTTTTTGTTGGCTTGATTGGTTTTGACTTTTTTTTGGTTTTAAATAGTTTTGTGCTTTCAGGGAACAAATGTTTAAGAAGTTATAGCTCATCTCCAAACTATGCCCTAAGCGACTGACTTTGGCTACAGAAAAATCTGACTCTTGTTCTTCCATCTCATTACCAAATTTAACACGTATTAAAACAATTTCAGCAGCACAGGCCCTGTTGGAGCAGAGAGGACTTTGAACTGTGGACACTTTTTATTTCTTTCTTTCCAGGCTGTCAGATGTTTGAGTGATCAAAAAGTTGCCCTAGTTTTGCCTAGTAAGGCAAAAGCACACATATATGTTCAAAAGAAGCTCAAAAGAGCATTTTAGCAATAATCTAGAATAAATCTTAATGTAGATATTTACATGTAAAATGAACTACTAATATGCCAAGATACAGAAAATCTTTATATATTGGTTTTCTACATTTAATGTATTCATGTAATCATCACAAAAGAACATGCTTTGTGACTCCAAGCCAGACAGCAGAAAAACATAATTCAATTTTTCGATTAAATGTTTTAAATTTAGGCTAGTTATGCAAATCAGGTGCTGAAGTAGCTTTGCAAAGCGCGCTTTTTAGATTTTTAATTAACATGTGTGAAAACAATTAGGAAGGCTATGTTTTGTTCACAGGTATCATCAGAAAGCTGCAGTTAAATAAATTCCTTTTGGGTTTCAATAGATTCAGCCTCTGAAGGGAGGTTGTGGCTTGTGGCTAAATTTGTTCTATATTTGTTTCAAGTGTAGCGTACTCCTATTTGAAAAGGATTCTCATTATAAAGAGCTCGTTAACTGAAAGACTTAAATAGTGACAATAAAAACCGGAGCACAGAGGTTCTCAGCATTTTTAAGTCTAGGATAATTAAAAAAACCCCACAACAAACCAACCAGGTCTGCCACAGAGAATACACAAACGTCAGGAGGAAAACTGAACAGCCCATACTTTTTTCCCCTTTAAGGCAGCACAATAGCCAAATGAATACAACTGATCCTCCTGAAATATGCAATGTAATTTGCATCAAACCCTTCCAGAAGCACTGGAGTCTGCAAAAACACAAAGTAAATCTACAGGATCACTTTATTTTCCCAATGACTTTGAACAGGATGCTAAAAAAAAAATTAAAAAGAAGGAGAACTCCATTAACACTGTAGCCAAAAGGATTATGTGCACCGCTGCACTCAAGTTATCATTCCAGAAAAAAATTCCTTTAATGCTGCCTGGGAGCCTGTGGGGAGCCCAGCTCCCAAAACCCCGACTCTCCCAGTTCACAGCCAAGGCAGCAGCATCAGGCACAGCCTCAGCCTCGTGTTCCAGCACCCCAAAGCCTCGAGTTTCCCAGCACAGAGCTCAGCACGGCTCTGCCCCCAGCCCGGCATTCCCACCCGACCCCTCAGATAGGGGAGCTTGCTGTGACTCCCCTTCCTCCTTTTCCTCACCAAAAGTTGCTTCCTCTTCCATCTGCCCTCTGCCACATTCCTCCACTAAGCACATCCTTTTTTAGCAGTTGCTGGAACATGCCAGAGCTCTGAGGAGCTCAGAGTGATCTTTGAGGAGTTACATTAAATTTCCATTCCCACTAACTCCCTCTGGTTTAGTGGAGAGGAAGCTGGAGCAAGCCTTTACAAATCTCAATCAGTAAACCAGAAATAGCCTTTCCTATTTCTCCATGTCTTCCATTACAAGCTTGGGGGGTTTTTAATAGTTTTTTCTTTTTAAAAAGTCTGCCTGCTAGAGGTTGCTCGTGTGGTTGGGAAACCAGGGTTTTTAAATGGCTCTTGAAATATTTTAAGACAGAATGGGTTTTTTTGGAGCCACCTTCTCACTCTTCTGGCTTTTGCTGTTGTTGTTGTGCAGGAATAGTAACTGAGTACTAAATTAGAGTTTTAAAACTTCCTATCTTTGTAGAGTCACTGTCTCTCCCTTGTTTGGATAAATGGTACCAAAATAAATAAGTAGATGGTGAGTGGACATTGCTCTAACAACTGGAACTTTGCATTAAAATCAGCAAACACTGGTCAGCAAAATCAGTGATCCATCATCACAGGAGAGTAACAAATTGTTACCTAACATACTGAGCCAAGCTTGAACTCCATGTGACACTTTAGATCTGAAGAATTACACTAAAACTCAGTTTTAGCCCCTTGCAAGGGAGCTAAATGTGATTTTAGCAAACAACAGGTGCATTGCTGCCCCTTTTTGAGAGTGGCTGGGGTACAGCAGTTTGGAGGGGATGCCTGCCATGACCACTTCTTGATTTTCTTCCTAAACATCGTGACTACTTGATCAGTTGGATTTAATTATGACATGATCAGATAGGAACAGCAGACTCTGTCTTTAAGGGAGTATCTGTATAGAATTTTGCAATTACAGTAGATTTTTCTTTAATCAGTAATGGTGTCATTTGCTGTTGCTTCTGGCGTGGTTTATTTGTCTGTCACGGGAGTAGAATTTTAAGTTCATACCTCTTCTAATTAAAACCCTCAAAGGGGCAGGAATGCAAAAAATTGGCCTTTGCTTCTCACTTAATTCAATTTGCTTCTCACAAATAGAAGCAAAGCAAATTGTGATATGGTAGCAATGGTATTTGAAAAATTCTGACTACAGCTTTTGATTGTACGTCCCTACGACCTTCTCTTAGAGATAAAGGGCTGCTTTTCCTCCTGAGAAACACCTACTGGAATGACTCTGGCTGTGAACACAAAAATAAACACTGGTGTGTGTAGGGGGGTGTGTGTATACTTAAATATTTATAGTCACCATCTTATCCTCGATTTAGCTTTTTTTCCCCCCAGAATACACAACCTCCTCTCAGCCCCAGCAGGAACAATTCAAACCTTCAAGCATCAGTGCTTGTGTTTATGACTCTTCCAGTCCACTGAGGGCACCAAATTGTTTATCTTTAGAGTAATGTCAGCATGGGTGTCTTCTCAACAACCTAAGAAGCCTCGCTACGTTTGAGGAATATGCACTGAGCTAAACAAAGCTTGGCTGTGTAACTCCTTCAGGGCTCTTGCTAACTTCATCTTTCCACGTGTTTAATGTGATCTGTGGTCAGCAAGCAAAGGAAAATTCACATTTCTCTTTGTATTTTCACTACTCTGGCTGCAGCTGTTTTCCTTTGCCCCTTTCCTGATGCTGGTGAAGGGCTGTATTATTTTCTTAAGGATGGGAGGGGTGCATGAGACATCGTGGGAAGAGAGAGAGAGAGAATAAAATTGATGATCTTGGGAAGAAAATCTTCATCCCACAACTTGCAATTTTCAGTCACTACAGTTTTAGCTAAAGCAGCTTTCTGCTGAGTGGTCCTCAGCAGCCTGACAATAAATGACTTGAGAAGATGCTGTCAGGTTCAAATGAAGTACTATTGGGAAAATAATCTCCAAACTGAGTCCCAAACTCTGTCATGCTTCCCAGCCAACAGTGTTCGCCTGCCTAGTAATTTCATAGCTGTGGAAAATGCAGGTCCAACATTTTCACACTATTTTTTAAATGGAGAAATGAAGTAAATAATTACAGAGGAACTTTATAAGTATAAAATATTTTTCCTTTTCATCTCTACCCATAAATTCACACGTCCCATGAGAAATGATGGCTTTACAGTTGTGAAGGAAGCTTTAACCATTAATTCAGAAGAGAAGGACCAGTCTTCCAACTTCCTTTCCACTACACTTTCAAATTAAGAGCTCCGCCACAACTTTGAATCTCCTTCTTTCATCACCTCTCCTTCACTCACAGGAAAGATGTAAATAATAATGTGAATAATAATTATTCATTGCCGTGAGAAGTGTCCCAGAATTTGCTGCATTTGCATAAAAGGACCCATAAGTCTCTGAAAACACACAATGTTCTTTTTTAGTAAACTCAAAGAAATACTTGACATTATTTACCACAGAATACTGGACCAGCAGTAATTATCACTGGAAGTAAGAGTTAATTAATGTGGTGATTGGAGATATGCTAGGACTTTGTAAGCATCAGGAACGGACTGTAGCCAGCTGACAGCAACATCCTGATGTGCACTGGATGAAATGGAAGGAAAAATGAAAGAGAATCATAATTCAGGGAGTAAAAGTGGTAAATCCCAGTGGACACAACAGACCTGGAGAAGAGCCCATGCAGGGTCACAGCGAACCACGTTAAAATGCTGCAGGCAAAATGACTGTGCAGGAAATTGGGAATGCATTTTTGTTCCCAGTTGAACATTAACAACGGGATGTATGCAGAGGTTCTTGCACCATTCAGAAAGTATGTAAACACCCAGTGTGAGCCCCAGAGCTCAGAGGGATTTGCCCAGTTCTCCTCGGTGGGAATGGAGGCGGAATGCCGGGACAGCGCTGCCCAGCACTGGGCTCCCAAGGGAGAACCACAGCAATTAACAACAGCCAGCAGTTCAGAGAGACTGAAATAAGCTGAAAGATGGGAAGAGTAATAATGCAGAATATTAGCTGCGGGATGCTCAGCAGTCAGATTTGTTTGTAGGAAATAAATGGAGAAATCCAAGCAGGATCCCAGCAACGACACTGCAGCCAGCCACCAGACTCTGGAGAAGTTGTGGCCCCTCTGGCAAGTGTTGCCTGGCTTACACATTTCACAGCAGAAAACAGGGACAAAGGGATAACCACACATTAAGGTGTATGTGTAAAGAGAAATGAACAATTACAGAGATGTGGAATAACCAGCTTTGTTTGCTTTTTTGCTTATTCAGAAAACCAAGACGAAGAAAGGATAAAGCAAAATATGTAGAAATAACTTCTGTGTAATAGACTTTGAAATTCCCTCTTCAATTCTGGGGCAAAAGATGCATTACTAGAACTTCAATTCAGCAGCAGTTTTCACCTTCAAAGACCTTTACAATTACTTGGTAACTTTTACTTTTCTGTAGTCGTGTAGGCTGTGGAATATGACAGAATTCCTCTTCAGAACTCTGAGTAGCAAGAATTAAAAACCTGAGTTAAAAGTATTCCATATTAGAAAACCCAACCTATTCAAGCTTTACAGAATTTTATGCTCATGTCTCCAATTATGAACCCTTTCTGTTTTTAACATCCTCCACCCACCCCTTTAGAATGAGAGCAAAGATGCCCTGGTAATGGCATCATTCCAGCAGATGGGATCTGAAGATAAAAAACAACCAGGGAAGTCAATAACAACCCTGTAATGTGCAGTCACTTTGGGAGCTGTCCCTGAGCTCTCTGCACAAACTGGAGCAGCATGGATGAGGCTGGGCTGCAGAGATAACATCTGGGATCACTCTGCATCCCACAAGCCACATGCCTCACTCTGTCTGACTTTTTAGGGGGCAGATTTGTTGGTCCTGCTCAGCTTGGTCTCATTTTTAAGTGTGGTTTTATGAAGTGGCACCTGAGCCCAGACCCAGAGGTGCAGGGCAAGGAAGGGCACAGTTACATCAGCCTCTGTGAAAGTGAGTGTCTTCCTTTGATTAAGGCCATGGAGATGATTTTTGGACATTTGGCCATCCAGAAAAGTCAAGGAAAAGAAGACAATGTCATTCTTCCACGATACCCAGTTATTTTGGGTGGATTAAGAAAGATCTGTTTAATGGGCAGCACAACAGCTGAGACCTTCTGCAGTTCCATAAACTGCAGTACTTTCCACAGCTTCCCATTAAAGAACTCCTCATGTATTTTGCCTGCTAAGGGCTGGATCTCAAGCATCAAACTTGACCAAAATATCTGTTCTTCCAGAATGCTTCTTTTTCAATTTAAAGACCTTTCTCTTCATGTGGAGTTTCACTTTTCAAAGAAAGTGCATCCTAAAAACAGCTTATATTTAATTCAGCAGAAGCCCAACAAGCTGTGCCACTGTAACAGGGCAGGGCACAATCCTAAAATCTCTCAGCAGCTTGGACTTTGTACGCTTTACAGCAAAACAGAACATGGTCAGTATATGGGAAATCACTTTGTTAAATATACTGCTGGCCCCAGCCTTGTTTTAGCCAAGCATCATCTTTGCTCATTTCCACTAAATTCAGATGATGTTCTCCTCAGAGGCTGGTCTTTACAAGACAGATTGGGTATTTACTTTTCCTCCAAGTGTCTACTGCATTCTTCCTAGTAGCACATGTATTCCACAGATCTTCCCACTCATTAAACGAGTTCTAAACTTAGCACAGGCTCCCCCAGCTTTAATGCAAACCATGTGTGAGGCTTCCAAACGACTCACCGAGAGCACGAGCCGGGCAGGGGTGTTCTCTGATAAACACAGAAACAAAAACAACTCTGATCAACCGGTTCTGAGCATAAGAACACCACCAGTGGAGCTGTTTCAGTGGTGTTGGGGCTGCAGGGAAAGGCAGCCAGCAAAGGGGGTCAAGCACAGGGTGTTTCTCTAAAGCATAGATTGCTACTTGAGAAAAAAAGCTAAAAGGAACCAGATTTTTTTTTTTTACAACTTGCTGAAAACTTAAATGGAACTGCCTTGTAAATGTGCAGCCAGTGTCACAAACCCCAAAAGCCAGAAGCAGATGCAGAAGGAAAAGAGCAGCCCAGCCTGGTGCTAACATTTCGAACGCAAGCCATGCAAACCAGTTTCATCATCCGCTACCTGCTGTGCTCCTTGGCTTGGTGGTATAAGGATGGCTTTATTGGCATTGGGGAATTTCTGACTGAAAATTAAAATATTTCAATTTTATTGTCGCTTCTTGTTTTTTCTCTGTTGATAGAATAGCATTTTAAAAAATAATTTTGATTCTTAGCATATTTTGTTTTGCTTTGGTTGTTTGGTTTGGTGCTGGTTTTTTTTGGAGGGGTCGGAGTGGGGAGGGGTGTCTTTTGTTTTGGTTTTTACAGTCTGAAAAGGAGACCAGAAGCTTCCTTTCCTTTCGGAAAAGTTTTTTTACTACATTTCTTAGTAAATTCAGTAGTTTTAAAGTGAAGTCTTCTCAGCCTCAGGATGTCTCCTGAACAAACATATCCAAATATATCCAAAAGCTTCCCGAGTGGAAGCTGTACACCATGGAGAAGAAATTCCCATTACTTAGTTATAGAAATTGACACATTCCACTCTTTCCAAACCCTGATAAAAGTTGGGACCAAATCCTGGGCTAACAATAAAACTTGGCAAGAATAACCAAGAACTATGGAAGGTTTTTCTTCTAAAAATTATTTATGAAGAAGTCTGTAATAGTTGTAATACTGATGACCCTGAGAGGGTCCACTTTGCAATGCACACAGTGCAGCAGGTCTGCTGAGAGCTGAAGTGGAAGCAAAAGGAATCCGAGTGCATTTTAGCAGCTACCATAACACAGGGCAGAGGAGAGGATAAAATATATGCAGGTGTTTTAATTGTTGAAATGAACGAGTTACAACTTTTATTCAAACTTGTATCAGCGTAGTAACTTCTAACGTTAATTGTACACCAGTAGCCACAGCATTTCATTGCCTTCATTTCAAAAACCTAAAAATAAACCACCAGGCACCACGGTGCACCAGCAACGCTCCCTGGGAACACGGGTGTGAAGTCCTGCATGGGGACACGGGCACTGCAAGGTCACTTCTGAACAAGGAGGAGCTGCTGTGTGCCAGGGCTCTGAGGCCACCACAGGCACTGCCCTGCTCCCAGGGCTTGCCCCTGCCCTGCCCGTGGCTCAGGAGGCTGTTTCAGCCTCCCCAGGGATGTCATGCCTTGTGAGTCCGTAGGATATTTGTCCTGCCCTGCCCAGCCACCTGCCCACTGAGCCAGAATCACCCAGACTGCCGTCCTTCCCTCTCCTCAGGGATGTGCCTGATGCCCGGGGCTGCCCCGGCTTCCCATGGCTGCCCTGCTCCCAGGCTGGGGTGCTGGGATGAGCCAGCCCTGCCCATCCCACGGGGATCCCCCAGGGATCCTGTCCCCCGGGGAACAACCGCCTGCGCTGTGCCCTGATGTTTTGGAGCACGGTCATTGCCAAAGGAAAAAAACACACCAAGTTGCTCTCAATTACCATTAATGACACTTAAATATGAGTGCGACGGAGGGCAGAAGATGAATGTGGGGTAAGTGGCCCGTGGAAGCAATTTCTGTAAGGTTTGCTCTAGGCTAGGAGGGAAGGAAAAGCAATTGCCCTGCCACACTCACCTCGTTCTCTGCACTGCTGTTCTCATTGCCCATCTCGACTCTGATGTCCAGGATCACACAGCAGTGAAACAGAGATCACTGGAAGACAAGAAAAAGCTCTAAACGTGCTGTAAAAAACCAAACCACAATAAAACAACAAAAAAATTTTCAGTTCAGTGCCCTGGAAATTTTGGAGGGCTGTCATCTCAGTCACCCTGTCAGCTGCCCCTCCTGACATTCAGCCTTACAATGATTCTAAGTTATAAACTGGGGGAAAAGAACTCTGAAAGCTTTTATTTCCTAATTTCTCTCTGCTGTCTTCCCTACACTGGCTCCACTTATGCTGAAAGACAGTCCTTAAACTCAGCTCTGTTACTCTGTTCCTGGATTATTCCATGACATTTGAGCAGAAAGACATTTTCCTTGCCAGAGTTACTTTGGGTGGACAGCCCATAGGAAAACCTTATTGTTTTAACTGAATTCAAACCACTTTTATTTCTAGAAATTCCTGGACCGAGCTGCCTGCTCACACTGTCAGAACCATGGTGTTAAACCTGACTATCACTGAAACAAACAATTTTCAAAAATGCACTCAGAGAAAGAGTAAATGGATTTTTTATCCTGACCACTGGCATCGTTCCCTGCTCTTCTTAGGCATTATTTTGTTACAGTGTTGTGTTCTAAACACATTCTTTAGACTTAACAGGATCTGCCTACCATAATTACTACTGGTTTCATACTAGTTCAGCTCTAATAATTTAATTTCAAAAAAATCCTCTGAGAGGTTCTAGAATTAAGTGTCTCTCCAGGCAATGTTCATTTCTATATTTTTTTGAAAAGGATACTCAATAGTAAAAATACACACCAGAGATTCACTTGTAGACATTCACTTCCTGACATGACTTCTAGACATTTTATTTGGGGCTCATGCACTGAAATTCACTGCATTTATTGTATCACTGGATAGGTGAAAATTACACAGTCTCTTCGGGTTTTTTTCCAAAGAATTTGGGATTGGTCTGCAGCATGTGTCAAGAAAAACTCCATTAAAGTCAGGCTGTAAAAGGGAGATTGCACTCTGAACGCCAAGGAAGCCATACAAGCTTTTAAGGAATGTTGTTACTTATTACTATGGTACATTTTTTTAAAACTCAAAATATATTTTTCTTCACAGGAGGCTTGGGGAGAGAGAGAGAGACGTTTGGTGTCGTGCTCTTAAGCTTTGCTCTGTTTAAACTTGATTGTCTGCAGGGGATACAGCAGTGCTTGAACTTGCTCCTGTTGAAATCACTGGGGCCAGGATTGCACTCTCAGTGATTAATTAGCGACGGGAGGTTTTATCTGAGATTGCTGCCAAATCCTCTCCTGTTTTAAAACAGTTCTGAGCTACGCTGAAGACTGGATACAACATTTTCAAACTCACTGTTCCCCAAGTATGAAGTACTCCATCATTGAGAACTGTACGCTCACAAATCTTTCCAGGCTCAGCCCAGTGAAATATTCCAAGACAACACATTAAATTATAGTATTTTAAGTATGTACTGATGTGATAAAACATCCTCACACTGTTAGAGCTGCTGACTAAGGTTTAAATGCACAGGAGGGAAAGAACAACTCCACTACAGTGATGTGCTTCCCTCTGCAGCCAGCACAATTCTTTAAGAGTGAATACACTGTCATTTCTGTTCCCCTGACCTGCTGAGCTTTTCTTTTCCCAAATCTTTTTCTGTTCCTACAAACACATGTGGAAACACCTGGAAAGTTAAAGCTCTCTAAACTGTCCCCTCACAAGCACTTGCAGTAATAACACAAGCTGGGGAATGAATGAAACTCTCCCAAACCCCCATGGAGTTAAGTGGGGTGGGGTCTTGTATATAATTGTGCAAAATGCAGATTTTGCTTATCAAGTTCTTAAATAGATTAGCCAATGTATGTCATAATGTTGTCCTATTTATTTTAGAGTGAATTCACTCTGGTGCATAATTTACTGTCAATATTTCTGCACCAGCTCAGCCATACTGACTGCTCAGGACAGCAACTGCTAATAGAGGCCAAAGTTCTAATATTGAGTTGAAAGATAACAATACTTTATTTACAGTTTTTTATTAAAATGCACAGGTATCAAAGTAGAAAATGACAAGAGCACAGCAGAAGTCCCAGCTGTTAAAAATCTTCACTAACACATCATATCATATTGTCTACCCACTCCTTTCTTTCCCTAGAGCGTGAAATTTCCCAATTTTCACACAATTCTCACATAACCATCTGCTTAATAATGAAGATAAATGTCATAAACAGGAAATAAAGACATTACAGATTCTCCACTAATGAAACAAGAGATAATAATAATAAAGTGTGAATTACATTGCAGAGTGCTAAGATAATTTTTTAGATTAGTGTTACTGTAATACTTTTTACATAGATTAGTTTTAAATCATTCAGTGCACAAGCATTACTTAGGTTGCAAACTACAAGCGCTTTATCATATGTAAAGAATTTCAAATAAACATTACAACTATGCTAAAACTCCATCCATTAAATAAACATAGGTTAACCAAAAGATAATCTTCATCACCTTTCTATAGTATCTTTCACAATTTACATGTCATTATTGAAATTATTTTAACACTACATATCTCAAAAACAGCTCAGTGGTACCAAATTGGTCTGTTCAGCCTGCAGAGACTTCTGAGCTGAACCACTGCTTTCCTGAAAGCAAACAAGAGGATGTTTAACGTTGCACTTACATTCCAGGATTTATCTGGCACCTTTGGCTTCGCTGACGCTTTTAGAGCGTGTCTTCAAACCATTCCTTCCATCTTCACCCCACCAGCTTTCGCCTGATTTTCCTCCTACTTCTCCTCAGACTCATGAAATGTAGGCTTTCTCCCCGGGACCCACCTTCATAACCTGCTCAACAACCAACTTGCCTCCACCCCAGGCGAGAAAGAAAACAAGTTACACCTCCTCGGCCCGGCCTCCCCCTGCTCCTGCCAGGCTGCCGAGGCTCTCTGCGTGCCATAAACCCAGTGCTAATGTTTTCCACAAAAGCAACCCCAGAGAACATCAACTTTGGGTCAAACATATTTCACTTCTACCGTTTCTTGGCTCCTGGCATAAGCAGTGCTTCTTGCACTGCAAAAATTGTTCAGTGAAACTGTGTCAACGATACACTGGAGTTATGCATGTGTTGTTTTCAAGGGAAAATTAGTATTGGGGGGAGTATCTATTTTGCATTTTGTTTTCAGGTTTGTTTATGTGTTTAAGCTCATTTTTCATTTTCTCGTATTGCCCTTGAAAGCTGTCAGAAATACCTGCTAGCAAATGCTGATGTGCCTGTTCAGGTTATGGTGAAATCATTTCCCATTTAATCATCCTGAAGGGTGGAGACGTGACAAAAACCCTTTGAAATGTGATGTTGCAAGAAGTACTGGTTTACGGGCGAGCTGATTGTTATTATTAACTCTGATTGTCCGTTCCAGCAATGCTTCCGCAGAGGGCTGCTCAGAAACACAGCTGGTAACCAAAGACAGAGTATTTATCATAAACTCCAAGGGATTAATGAGTTTCTGTAAACACCACTGGTGCTTTCTGGTGCCACAAACCAAAGGAATGGTCCACTACGGGTTTATTGCACATCCAAGAGTGAGAGGCAGCATTGCTGAATCCAGAGTGGAAAAGTCATATCTGACGTGAATAAAAGGCAGGATTTCACAGGGCAGCCATATGCTGTCTGCTGACTTTTGTTCAACAAAGTCTTGGTCTACAAACTCCTGACTTGGAAATGTAAAGCTTGTGAAGAGCTGGAATGCACAATTGCAAGATCAAGGGCTACATGAATAGCCCTGCCTTTTAAATCTTTCTCTTCTTCATGAAGTTGGTGACCCAGCGTTCTCTGGTCTCCCCAGCCCAATTCAGAATCCAGTAAATCTGAAGTTCATCGATTCAAAATTTAGTGTGTTGTTCCTCAGGAAACAAAGCAGGGGCATTGCACGATTGATTGTCTTCTAGACAACAAATTATGCAATGTCCTTTGTTTAGGCTCTCTGCCATGAATGTAAGAGCAGGGATCCTGTGGGAGCTCAGGAAAACACAAGCCTGGTAATACATCCTCACTCCTGCTGGCTGCATTATTTCCTCATAAAAGCAAACTGAGCTCACATTTGGGGCTATTCTGTTTCTAAGCTAAGGGCAGAAAATGCCACAAAGTGAAGGTGAAGAAGCTGCCTTGCAAAACAATTGTCTGGCAGAAACTTTGGGGAAAACGACCTTCAGTAATCAGTAGATGATGATTTCTGATTGTGTATTTTTATCAACACACGTGCAAAGCAGGATCCCTCCGTTTGGCTGCGTTGCAAAAGGTTTGCAAAGCCACACAGGCAACTCCTGCTCTGGTGCCAGAAGCATGAGGCCTGTGAAATGAGGGCAGTGACACACACCAACACAGCCACCAGTGCTCTCATCTCAGCCTACAACAACACTGACTGACAACACTGGCATTGTACCTTTGGGTCAGTTTCTGACCCACTCTTGTGTCTGAACTAGGGTTCACTCAGGTCCTATCCCAGCTATCCCAAGCTGCTCCCACCTTTGCAGATGCTGATCTTCTGCTCTGTCCCAGTATGAAGTGTAAACCACCAGGTCTGAGAGAATTCCACATGCTTTGATGTCTCTATTTATTCTCTTTGATTTTATGATGGAACTGGTGGGAGAGGAAGTACTCACATCGGGCTGCTTTACTGTTGTTCGCTGGGATTTCCCCTGTGGTTCCTCATCCACTCTTCGTGCTCATCCAGGGAGAGATTGTCTTCTCTTGATCAAAACAGGATTTAACCCGGGAGGACTGGAAGACTCAAACTAGGGAAAATACAGCTCAGACTTAAAGGTAAGCTATGTGGTGGGTTAATAAGTTAGGTATTTCAGTAAGATCCAAATAACTTGTCATGAGTATTCAAATTTAATCCCGGTATGGACGGTATTGGGTGCACTTACCAACCACACACTACACAGGTATGCTAGTTTCTTGTGTATTGCAGACATCCTACATTAAGTATTTATATAAGACAATTTAGTTTGAGGTCATTTTACTTTATGGTACAAATACTGCCAAAATAAGACAAAATGTTTTATGTGCCTTACTTTCACATGGTTGATGCTACATATAAAGCATTTCAAAGCTGTGCTGAAGCACTGAGCATACTATTATACACCAGCTTTTCCCATAGGAAAGAGAAAAAAGGGGAGGTGCTCAGAATTTTACTCTGATCTTGATGTAATAGTGCAAAACCATTCTTAATTTCTGCATATTCCAACAATATCACAGAGATCTGCAAGAATGGCTGACCTATGACAGTCCTTCAGCTTTTGCTTTCTCACAAATTCTAGAAGAGCAAATACCAAGACCTGGGGGAAGACCATAACCCATCATGAGAATTAATAAACAAGTAATGATTTTCAAGTGCACAACTTGGTGGGGAAGACGTTTCTTGGTAACGCCAGCAGCTGGATCTGCTGTAAAACCGTGATGTCGCTTGGCAACAGAAAGCTGAGCTGGATTTTTGTGAGGGTTGTGAAGCAGTATTTTTGTGCCCTTCCCCCAAGAAAACCAGAAACTGCCTATGGGGATCACACCACTGAGCCCATGTAGGACTGAGATTTAGAGGACAGCAGCGGATGCAGCCCAGCCTCGGCTGATGCGTCCCACTTAATGTACAAGTGTGAAAGAAAAGAAACAGGGACACTGAGTATCTGCCACTAAGAGACTAAAGCATGTTTTAAAAAACAGATTATGAAAGTTAAAAATTATTCTTCCCATTTCTGGCTAATTTTCAATCGGGATGACAACCTGGCCTGGAAAAATCCAACTGATGGCATACTTCCATTGCTTCTAATCAGCCCCGTGTGGCACTTCAGGGCACTCCTGCATCCCTCAGATGTTTTAGTTATGTTTTATGGCACAAAAAGTGCAGAAGAAGACCCATATTTCTTTGGAGATTCATGGATTTGCCCAAGGTTACAAAGCTCACCAAGTGGCAGAAGTAGGTGTCAGCACTGGCTTCCTCAGCATGCTCCAGTTACCAGACTATGCTGGAATTTGAGTTCATGTTATTGGAACTTCCATCCGGAGGTGCCCTTCCTAAGGAAACATGGGGATGCTAAATAATTTTGTTTTACTTTCTATCTAGTAATATTTTCCCAGCTGAAAAAAGAAAAGTCTTTCATTTCAGCCCTTAACAGAACTTTCCTGATACTATATAGTTTCAAGCAGTAATAAATAAAAGTGGTTATGGGACTCTCAAGTATGATTCTTTTGTATCCTACTTAACTCCCTCTCTGGAAGACATGGGTCTGAGATAAATTTTGTGTTTTATCTGCCAGTCCCATGAGGATGTCATGGCCACCTCGGGGTGTCAGAAATGGTGCTCAATGCCTACATCTGTGAATCTCAATAACCTTTCCCTTGTTCATCGAACACTAAATGTTTCCAGGTCACGTACATTCCCTTCTGCTGCACTGGTTGCAGATGTCAAAGTACTGCATAGGGCTTAGTCCTTAAAAGTGATGCCAAAAGTTTTTCATAAAATATATATGATCCAAATAAGAATATCCAAATATTGGAACATTTCTCTTTCCAAACCACACTTACACCAGCAGTTTTTCACCAGATTCCATATGCAGCACTTCAGTCAGTGGGGAAGCTGTGGATTCAGATGAAACACAGAGCCCTGCACAGTGGCACTGGCTCTCTCTCCATGCCCACATGCACATTCCAACTATGGAGAGCTGGGCACAGATTCCTATTTAAGTTCTGAACACCACAGCCAGCTAAGAGGGCTCAGGAGCTACAGGGGAGGCTGACCTGCATAGCTCACCTGGTCAGTCTGTGCCTATCACTGTGCAGGATTGCAAAAGATTTCCTTATTATTACTGCTGGCCTTTTATGAACAGCTGCTGATGATTTATGAACAATATCTCCCCCATACTGGTATTATGAGACATGTATGACTGTATCATTCAGGTCCATAGCCAACCTGACAAAGTTTACACGTGTTTTCACACTCGAAATGCAAACAGTCATTCACTCAAGGTGAGGAATTCCTGACCCTAAATCTCACAGCTGAGGCAAGAAGAACATAACTCTGACGCGGGGAAAAAATTCTGGAAGCAGTGGTGGGAGGTCTGATGTGAGGGGTGGATTTTCAGAACCTTCTCTCTGCTCCTCGAGCTGGTCTGCCTGCTCTGGTGTTCAGTCTCAGCACTGGGAATGGTGGGACTCGACTCAGAGAGACAAACATCCATGTTATGTGAGACAGAGGAGGAAACAAGGTGGGCATCAGTTGGCTCAACGTGTCTAGAGGCACATGTAGGGCCTGGGAAGAATGCATCACTAGATTAATTATTTCTTGCCTCTTTTCAGGTCCTTCCTCCTTCAAACTGTTTTTCTTGCTTTCCCTTCTGAGTTTACCTGTTTCTTCTGTTCATGCATTCCTTTTTTCTCCTCCCTTTATCCAAGAGACTCAGTGGAAATACAAAGGAGAGTGAAGAGCTGCCACAAGGTCTGGTTTCTGAGAGCTGATGGGAATGGCAGGGGAGAGGCAGCTCTAAAGCTGCCCGGGGGGAAGGGGCTCCTTCCTGTTTGTTCTGCTTTAGCTGTGGGGTCTGAACCAGCTGTCAGCAACTGTCTCTCCCTAACTGTGGACGGCAGCAGTATTTAATCTCCCACTTTCCTGGCCTGAGGTGTGTGTTGACATGTCAGAGTTGGCAGGCTGCAGCTGCTCTCTGGGCTTTGTGCTAACACACCCTCCATGCCCACACACATATCCCAGGAGAGGAGGACTCGTTCTCGGGCTCCTGGAAAGCCTCCAGCACTCAGAGACTCTCCTTGGGCTGAGGGGAGGATGTGTTTTGGTTTTCTTTCTGCTGACACAACACAGGTACACGACCATGTACCACACAGTCACACAAATACATGCATATATTACATATTACATATATATCAATGCAGATATTAGATTATATCCTTCATCCTCAGTTAGAGGCCATTTAGCCTGAGGCTGGTTTTTGTAATTTCATGACAGTTGTTTGATCAATGGGTGAGAATAAATCAGATTGTAATAAACTCAGCTACTGTATATTGAACAGTGATCAATACTCTCACTCCAGAAATGCTGTGTGTTATCAGTAGTGAGAGGAGGCTGTGAAAATAAATGTCTCAGGAGAGCTGCACATCAAGACAACTTGTTAACAGACAGACAGGGGTTGGATTTCAGATTCTAGTCCAAGCAAGTGTATTAGGTTTTTACAGGACTAACTCCGGGAACTGAGTCACTGACCTCTGAAATTGTAGTCAAGACAGTGCTCATAAAGGCATGAATCCTTGTTTACAAAGATTCCCCAGTTTGGCTGAAAAAGTATTTACTTTGAAACTAAATTTGTTGAGTTTCTTTAGTCTTCTGCACCTTGAAAACAGTTACATTAAGTAAGCACAACACTTAGATGTACTGTAAGTATTTAGTTGGATTACTTGTGCAAGTTCCTCACTGAATCACAAAGCAGGAGAATGCTGCTGACATTTTAGAAAAGCAGAAATTGAGGCACAGGGGAGCTGAGTGATCAGGCCATTAAAATGTTGTGTAATCCTGGGCTAAGCAGGAAAGTACAGCTGGTGTTCAGCCCTCAGAACAACAATACAGAATGAAGATGATTACTGGTTTGATTTGGCATTGCTGTTCTAAAAGAACAGACTGCATTTTACAGGGAATATGTCCTGGATTATGGACTTTTCTAAGCATGTTACACTGATCTAGCCCTGCACAAAAAGACTCCATCGCATTTCAAGGCTAATCAGGACCAAAATGCTTCCTCAGGCTTATTTGTAAGGTCAGCCAAGAATGGTTTTGTCCAGAGCAACATCACAGAGGTATCCTCAAAGATATCATAAATAAATTAAAAAAAAAGCCCAACAGTAAGGCTAAAATAAATTTTATGTGCTTTTTCCAAAGGATGATAATTGCATACTAATGGGAATGCTTCCTTACTGACATTACCATAGTTTCATACCTGTTTCAATGTTTAAAACGAATGTAATGAATTAATGTTTAAGCTGAATGTAAATTATAAACCTATTTACTCCTTGACTCCTTTGATTCAGCTAAGCAGGATTGCAAAACAAGATTGAGAGAAGTCAGTTACAGCCAGTCTGCCAGGTATTTATGCCAACCTGGTGACAACAAACGGTGCCTGAACTGCATTAATCCCCCTCTAGACTGGGTTTGATATTTGCCTTTGTGGCAGTGGCTTTTTTAGAAGATGATCTAATGCTGTGCTGGTGGGAAGTGGTGCTGGTGATCCCTGGTGGTTGGTGGAGATAAAGTTACCTAAGCTGCTCACTGTTGTTACAGATGGCACAACTCTTCATCCTCTGACAGACCTAAACCTAATCAGCTTCACCTAATGACAGATTTAAACTCTTATAACTTATTGCCTTCTCCAGCTGGGTCTCCACTATTTATATTCATGTTCTCATTTTCCATCAATATGAACAATATCCAGTTTCAGAAGTTCACTCTTAATTTACAGGTGTATTTTTTCGCTGGCATTTCATCATCATTAAGGAATATGTTAGTTGCAGGCGTTACAGCACCTTAACTCAATCCCAGTTTTGGTTTGGGGAGGGTTCCCTGGAGACCAGGCTCACAAAACAGTTGTTATACATAATTATGCACAACATTGTCACTTTTAAGCAGGGATTGTTAACATTGAATATATAACATTTCTACTTTAAACAGGAAACCATGACAGCGTGTAGGCAACTAAGTACCAGTCAGTAGTAAAAAGTGGATTTTAACCATATTTCAAGTCAGTGGAATGAGCACAAAATAAGGCCTACAATATTTTGTCCAGTTTAAAGTTTATGTGGATAAAGATTTATTCTTGTACCCAATTATAAATCTTTTCTTCTTGTATGAATAAACTCTTAGAGATTACTTGGTGAACTCCTGTGCATCTAGAAAGGAGTAATATTCTTCTCTGAAGTGGGATAACCCTTAGATTGACTCAAACCTTCTTAAACTTCATATGTAAGAACAGAACTTGCCACAAAATGATATTATGAGATATATTAGTGCAAAAGGCTTAAGCATAACTTCCAAAACTCTTGAAATCTTTTTACCGGTAGAAATCGTTTAATAGCACCATGATTGAAGTATTTGTTTTGGGCTGGTGAGTCTTCATGCAGGAACTAAATATTACACGTAGGACAATTAAGAAATGCTGAGGCTGGTTTATTAGAATGCAAGAATAATTCCATGGTCAGTGCTCCTGACACGCTTCAGCCCTTGGTCTGAGCACTGCCTGATTTAAGAGTCTGCCAAAGAAACTGAACCCCCCAGACACTTTATGCAGACCATGAATTTAAACCTCCTGCCCCTTGTATCATGCAGAGATTTTCATATGGGTTCAATAAAACTGTGCAATGCTCCAAATGTGTGGGTAAAATCAGGTCTTTCTCATCAAGAAAGTGGTTAAGTGTAATTTTCAGTTTACAGTTGCAAGTTGGATGGAAACTGCGAGTAACAGGCGGTGTAAAAAGCAGGCATGCAACTTATCCCAACAGATACTAATAATTACTGTAGTTTCAATGGTATCAATATGCTGTAGATATAAAACACAGACACATCTACAGAAATATAGGCAATAGCTCGGCTTGGGGATGTATTAGAACTGTATTAGAACTGTATTAGCTTTGCATAATGGAGCACACACATCCCCCTGAAGTGCTGGAGAATTCATGCCAAAACCAAAACAGAGCACGTTAAAATCTAGGCAGATGAGGTCAAAACATGCAGATTTATTAAGCTGTGCTGTAAAAACTGGGATTTTGATACTCGTGAACAGCTTCTTTGTACTTTTTCCCCCCTTCCCTTACTGCAGCAATCTCTGTGTTTCTGCCTTCAACCAGGAGTTGCTCACGATGTCAGTTTGTCAACATCAAAAATTGTTTCCGCTTCAGAAGATGTAGAAGGATCCTCTCTGCCTCTTTTGGAGGGTTTGTGAAAATCTGGCAGTGAACCTTCAGTGCACAGAAACGGTGCTGTTTGGCTGACACTTCACAGAATCACAGAAAACAGAGCTGAGGACAAATCCTTCCCTATTTTAAGTATCTCCCCATAAGGGGTATATTTTTTTTACAGGTCTGCTGGAGGAAACACATTTTGGGAATGGGACAAAATGTTCTGAAATCATATTTACCAAGCAATTCCTTTGTCTAAGTTGGTCAATTCTTCAGATCTATTCTGCAGAAACATCTGTAGTGTTGGTTCACTGATAAAATTTTCTAGTTTATTTCATTGTTTCTAGGGAGATTATCTCATCATCCTGCTTTCTCACTCACAATTATACTGGTCTTGTTCCCTTCTAAAATATTCCTGTAGAAAATATGGCAGCTGTTCATATCAAAACAAAAATATTAGCACTGTATTAATCACATTATATTTTGGTAGCAAGAAAAGCTGTTTTCACCCAGTCAGGTGGCCATGAACCAGCAAATCTTTTCTGATTACTTATACTCAGAAAAGCAGATTTCATCTAGATAACAAAATAAATCATTCTTACCTTTTATTTATGCACAGACCCATTAAAGTCCTACAAAACTCCCCGCAGCACACTATTGTTTACATATGAAGCAAATAAATATAAATATCTGAATCCATTTCCAAGGACTCAGAGCTGGCTGGAGCTTGGGTTTGACCAAGAATAAAGAGTGCTGGCTGGATCTTATGCTTGCTGGGAAACAAGGGAAGTAAATGAGTCTGTCAAGTCCTAACTAGCATTTAATGACAAATTTAATTTGGCAAGAAAATATAATTCAGTATTTTGTCAAGCTTGCTGAGGCTTGTATGTTCTGTATATGGATCTTGACCAACTGCTGTATTTTCATAGGATCCTGCATTAAAGAGCTTCTAATGCAAACATACAAAACTTAAATCAAACTTTGTTTCACCATGTGATTTTTACAACACAGTACTTAAAAAGGATTATGTCAAGAAAAATAAAAACTATAATCTCTGATGGCTCTACTCTTATCCTGGCTGTCAGCATTGCAGCTCCTCAAACCATTAGTTTCTGCAATTAAATGTGGAATCAATTAACTGCACTTAAGCCATTCATTTGGCATTAAGCCTAGACCATAGAAGTAGGGTAAATTGTTACCCTTTTCAGACTTGTCATGGACTTCACTGACAAAAACCCAACTATAATGTAACTTAGATCAGCTTAGATTGGCTTTTTCCCAACTAGGTTGCTTCCCATAGATTGTTAAAATGCTTAATGAAAAGAACCTAACTAGGTAATTCAGGAGCATGTGCAAAGTGCTTCCTGATCTCCTTAGGCCAGATACTCAAGCCTGTCATTGTCACAGGACTCTGCCTTCGAGATGGAAAAATGACTGGATGTGATGCAGATGCAGATGGAGATGCAGATGTCAGGTTACTTAAAACTAAGCCAGTGAGGATTAGATCATCCATCTGTAGGCCCATCTGACTTTTCTGGTCAACTACCAGCACTTTTTCCTGTCCAAAATCCCTTTAAAACAAGATTTATAGATTCTATGTATTAACATTTAATTAATCTTTGAGTCTATAATGAAAACGTTTTGACATGAAGGGATAGAATTTTTTTAAACTCCTACATGTATATAGCAGGTTTCTAACCCATCTTTTGGACTGTGTAAAGGGAAAAAAGTCTGCTCCTAGGTAGTGTGCAGCTTGATCCTGAATAGCTGAATCACAAGGACAAAATTCAAGCTAAAACCACTCTATTTATTAGATAAGATCAGATTTTGTAGGAAATACCTGCTTTATAATACAGATAGAAGCATGCCTGCCATTGCCATCCTGTGCCTGTCAATAAGGTTATTACTTTTGCTTGAAGATAAACCCTTTTTTTTAAACTTGGAAAACAGTTTCCAAAACACTGTGATAATATAAACCCTGTGCAGTAATAAAATCCAGAAATAACTGACGTGGCCATGGACTTACATGCTGACAAGGGATTTCAATATAATGTCATCAATGTTAAAAACAGTAACACAATCAAATTTTTGTTAATCTTACTTTGATCTAATTAGTTCTCTTAGTGGGTAAGACTAGAAATGACTTCAACTACCTGAAGATCTTTAAGTTTTTGGTCACCAGAGGCAATATTGTACCTACAACTCCTCGGTGTTGTGTTTTATGGCCTGAAACAAACTTTACCGTGCTTGAAAGGACAAAACATGGTAGACAGTTCCCACTTAAGAACATCATCAAACATCTGCATAATCTGTCAAGTGAGCAGCCAGCTCATTTCACCCCTGAAATTCTGCATGAGAAACACACATTCTTGTTGTTACATGGCAACTTAAAACCAACAAGCAATCCTTTTTGACACAAACCCTTAGAACTGCTTCTGCCAAAAAAAAAAAAAAAAAGAACAAGTGGAAGAGAGCCACATTTAACAACTCCAGCATTTGCAAATAGTTATGACAGTCTGTAATGTTGTAACTTGTTTTTAAAACAGCTATTTTAGGACATGCACATTTAATGATCAGTCTCTTGGTCTTAGAGAGATACTGACTAAACAAGACATCATCCTGTAGACACACTATATAGAGTATGGGATCGTAAAACAAGTTATACAAGAGATCGTGAAACTTTAGAACCTCAAAGGAGGCACTCTTTTCTTCTGGTACAGAGAAAAAAATTCTTTTACTTGTCAGACACTCCCTTTGCCTTTTTGTAATGTCTAAAACATAATTAGTAAACTGTTTTGAGTCTAGACATTTTTAAATTTAAAGAACTAAGAAAAAATTACTTACCCGATCTTCCTCTAGACTAAAAATGAAAATGCACCACTCTGTCCCTGATTTTTATAACCTTCTGCACTCCTTCACTCCCAGCTAGTGTGTGGATCCCCTTTCTCCCTGGATCACATGAAAGTGTTCTATTAATGTGAATTGGCTGATGTTTGAGAACACTATGCTGGAGAGCTATGAAGTGTAAGGAATCTGACCCAGGGAGCTGTGGGGCTATGACACATCAGTTCTTCACAGGAATTCTCAGTTGCTGGATGGGAATGACACGGGACAGGTCCTGTGCACTGGGTGCAGCACGTTGGCACTGCCGTTGTTGTTGTTGTTGGGATATGGATTGCTTAAGGCAGGGAGACAAGTTCCATGTTAAACCAATGTACCTGGAATTTTACCCTCTGGCTTTTCACTCCAGGACTGTAACTTCCACGTGTCAGGCTGTCCCTTTCACCTGGCCTCACAAGCAAAGGCTGGGAAAATGGATCAATTTAGCACGTGATAAATGTAAATAACAACAGCACAGCTGAAAGTGACAGCTGCCCTAAGAAAACCACTGCAAGTCAGCGCTGCTCTGCAGATTTCCTAAGGAATGCCTTGCTGGAGCTCAGGATAAACATTCAAAGCCTAGGAATGCTAGCAGATTACCTGGCAGGATGGAGAGAAGGAAAAACAAGTCTTCTGCCTCTGTTCCATTCTTCATCCCTTTGCCTGTGTCCAGTTTTCTCTTGCCCTCATGGGCAGAAAAGAGGGAATGCAGCTTTGTCTCTTCCCACATGGGATGAGACGGAGCTTTCAGCCCACTGCTTTGAACGGAGTGGCTGAAGTTGGAGTGTTCCATGTGTGAGCCTTTCAGGGAATCAACCCATGCCACTTCAGCAGAGAGTTGTCTCAGCCATAAACCCCCAAAGCTCGTGTCACTGCAGCAGGAAACCGCACCAGTCACAGAAATGTCTTTTAAGTAGAGCATGTTCTCAGTTACGTGGTACTTTTGGAAAATCCTCCCTTGGAATACACTAGTTCAGAAAGGAAAAAACATTGCTTTCATAATAGGTTGTGAGTTACAGGCCTTTAAAAACATAAATATATCCACATCAGCACAAGACAAAATGATTGCTGGGATAGGGTTAAACCTATCCCAGCAGTGCTCAGGTTTAATTCAATTGTTTGCATGGTGTTGGCAATGTCTAAGAGGTGATAATTTCTAGAGGTTGCTATAAGAACTAGTGAATTTATGGATTTTCTGTGAATAAGAAATTACTAGCATATTAAAATTTTTATGTCCAAAAAATTGCCATGCGGTTATGCAAAATATGGGCACAAATCTTTAGAACACTAATTGACTTTCTGCTTTTGCAAAAATCTGATATTGTTCCACATTTGCTTTTAATTTGTTTGTTCCTCCATTCAAGATGTGCTGGATGGACCACCAAGGCTGCAGCTGTCTGGTTATTCTCCGCTCCAAGGCATCATTGATATATGTACATATTTCCTGCTGCTTCTTGCAAAGATTTCATTATTTTTTTAAATTTTATTTTATTTTATTTTATTTTATTTTATTTTATTTTATTTTATTTTATTTTATTTTATATTTCTACATTGCTGTTTGATTATATGGAGAAAGTGGAAGGTTTTCAGCATTTTGGTCTCCAGCAGCATGACTTCCACGTGTTGTTGTTGTAGCAACCTGGTGTCAGTTTTTCACTTAATAAAACCTTCCAAGTCCTTAAAAAGAAAGGGTTTCTGGTGTCAGCAAAGGTTTGATCCTACCAGGATTTTTTCTTTGACCACCAAATTGGGCCCCAGTTTTTTTCATAGTTCTATTAATAACTGTTCTTTCATATTCCTGTGAAAATACCTTCTTAGACTGGCACAGTGTATGGTGGGATGTGATGGGCTGTAACCTAATCCATACTGCTGAGGGAATATCTGGTGCCAGATTTTCACCTCCCACAGGATTATCTGTGAATACAGAAATAAAAGCTGCTGCAAGAACCAAGTATATAAAATTTACATTTCTACATTGCTAAAACAATTTTTTTTAATTAGCTACACTCATCAAAAGAGTTTCCCCTCCTCTGTGTTTGCTTGCAGAGCTGGCAGCTGAATGCCAAGTATCTCAGATGTTTTGGTTCTGATGTTTTCAATTAGCCCAGGCCCCGTTTCAGATCACCAGGATTAGCTTTATCTCAGGAACAGCCATCACTGGGCAACAGGTCCTCCACTGCCATCTTTTTAGACAACTGATTTCTTGCTTTATCTCTCCATCCTGAACAGGAGCACTTATTTTCATGTATTCAAGGGAAATGCAAAAGGTTTATGCTTTAAAATCATAAGCAACACTCCTGGGCAGTGACTAAACTGTCTCATTTAAAGACAACTCTTTTTCCATTAATGCCTGGGAACACCTGCTGGCAAATCAGGGATATTCACATCAGGAGGCCAATTTCCAGAGCTGGACAAGTGATTAGATTTGATAGTAAATGGAACAGTGGTAGATGCACATTTTAAGGGCTCTAGACGAGAGCACCAGCATGCTGGGCAGTTCCCAAGCTGAGATGCACTGTGAACCCCACTTGTAATTCGCTGCTCAGCACCATAAAAACCAAGATTATCCCTCTGTATTTGATGACAGTGGAGACTGTGTTTTGCTTGCTGAAATGCAGTGCCTGTATGAGCATGGTATATACAACGTGTACGTTAGGAATTAGAATTCATTTGGAGATCCGCTGCTAAATGCCAGAAACTCTACGTTCATTTCTGCACTCTGAGAGGAGCAAAAGAGGGAATGCTGAAATCTGCACACAGTGAAACTCTCCTAATAGATATGAAATGTTTATTTTAGGATTTCTCTGTGTGAGTCTTCTCATTTCAATGAGAATAAAGTTTTATGGATATGCATGGATGAGAACTGAATGAACATCAGACAGAAAATAGCCTTGGTGAGTGAAGACAACTGGAAAATCTTTCAATCAATGGCACATAGGACATTTTCTTCACTTACCATTTTCACTGTTGACAGTAACAATTGACATAGAGACACAATAATAGCCAGGAAAGCAGAGATCTGATCATCTGGGCAAGCAGAACCCTCAAAATAAAAATGCAGGACAACGTCTTGCAATATTGCAGAATGCTGAGTTCCTATTAAGTATAGTGAGCTGACAGTAAAAAATTGTAACCCTGTATTTGCATCCTGAACATTTTTTACCATGTGTTTGTGTACTGCAGTGTACAATGGGCCCCAGTCTTGTTTGGATCCTCTCTTGAGCCTTTCTGTGTCAGCATTCAAAAGCGAATTACTCATATTGAATCTGCAATGCAAATTTGACAGCACTCTACTAGTCACACAGAGAATAGAAAATTGTTCAAGTGTTCAAATATCACTCATTAATGTTCTACTGAAGTATTACAGATTTTAAACATATATTTTGCAAGATAGCTTGTGCATAGTTGCAAAAGTATGAAGTACTGGTTTGGGGAGGCCGAAGTAGATCCATGTTTATATACTGAATCAAGCTGACCTATAAAGATGTTTCAGAAAATACTCCCAAAAATACCTTAAAAAACCCACCACGATAATTAGAACAACGTAATAGTATTAATCAACAATGAAGGGCTAAATTTTGTGATTTATATTTTGCAGGACTCATCTGAATCCTCTGTATCAAGAATAGTGTGGCCAGCAGGACCAGGAAAGTGATCGTCCCCCTGTTCTTAGCACTGGCCACACCTCGAGTGGTGCATTCAGTTTTGGGCCCTTCACTATGAAAAGGACATTGAGGTGCTGGAGAGTTTCCAGAGAACTCCTCTGAGGAATGGCTCAGCGGGCTGGGGGTTTTTAGTCTCAAGAAAAGGAGACTCAGGGGGGAGTTGATTGCTGTGCACAAGTCCCTGACTTGGAGGAGGGTGCAGTGAGGTGGGACCAGGCTCTGCTGTGCCTGCAGTGAGAGGACCAGAGGAAATGGCTTTAGGCTGAGACTGGGGACATTCACATATCAGAAATTTTTTTTCACTGTTTGGGTGCTCAAGCGTTGGGAATAGGCTGCCCAGGGAGGTGGTGGAGTCACCGTCCCTGGAGGTGTTGAAGAGGAGCTGGGTGATGTGGTTTGTGGTTTAGGGGTTACAGTGGCAGAGCTGGCCGGACATTTGGACTGGATGATCTTGAAGGTCTCTTCCAGCCCTGATGATTCTATAATTCTAACTAGATGGTCTTTAAAGTCCCTTCCAACCCAAACCATTCTATGGCTCTATGATTTATTTCATTTGCCAGAGCACAGATCCCTGCTCAGTGCCTAAGGCAGGCATTTCCATGGACAAATCCATTTATTAGAGGGGCCGGGACAAGTGCAGCGTCCCTTTATCTCTCATTTCCCCCCGTTCCCCTCAGACGTCGGCTGTCTCCGCCTCCCTCCTCACGCACCGCGGGTCTCCGCGCCCGCAGCNCACGGCGCGGCTGTGAAGGGCTTACGAGGAAGTAAGTAAATGTTAGAGGAGCGTCGAGAGCTCCGTAACCAGCTCTGCCGCGAGTCAGGAAGGCCCAGCCCGGTTTGCTGAGGAACAGACTGCACAGCCTGCAGAGCCGGGGCGGAAAACAGCACCAATATGGAAGACCACGATCAGTGCGCAGCGGCTCAGCGACCACCGGCGGTGCCCCAAGACCCCTCCACGAAGATCCTTTGAGGCGAACTGCGCAGGCTCGACTCGGTGCGCGGA
>VZRQ01009817.1:395523-477028 GCA_013397975.1 Machaerirhynchus nigripectus | reverse complement strand
GGGCCGGGAAGGGCGGCGGGCGGCGGGGACAGGCGGCGGTCGGCAGCAGCCCCCGCCCGCCCGGCCGGGAGCTCGGAACGGCTCCTATGGCCCGGTGCTCCCTAATGACTGTAACAGAACTAAGCAGCAATTTTGTGTTGTTTTCCTCGAATATTTCTGGGGTGGTGGGAGGTACAGAGGGGCACTTTGGGCTTATATGGTCACAGAAATACAGTTGATTGCATCCCAAGATTTGTGTTTGGCTTGCGGTTTCTACACTTAACGTGGTAATTGAAATCAGTAATTATGATACTTAAGAATATGCTAAATCTTTGAAATACCTCTATGCATAAGTGGCTGTTATCTATTCAGAGTTGCAGTAATCACAGAATCACAGGATGGTTTGGGTTGGAAGGGACTTTAAAGCCCATCCAGTGCCACCCCCTGCCATGGGCAGGGACACCTTCCACTGTCCCAGGCTGCTCCAAGCCCTGTCCAGCCTGGCCTTGGGCACTGCCAGGGATCCAGGGGCAGCCACAGCTTCTCTGGGCACCCTGTGCCAGGGCCTCCCCACCCTCCCAGGGAACAATTCTTTCCCAGTATCCCATCTAACTCTCTGGCAGTGGGAAGCCATTCCCTGTGTCCTATCACTCCAGGCCCTTGTCCCCAGTCCCTCTCCAGCTGTCCTGGAGCCCCTTTAGGCACTGGCAGGGGCTCTGAGCTCTCCCTGGAGCCTTCTCCAGGTGAACACCTCCAGCTCTCCCAGCCTGTCTCCAGAGCAGAGGGGCTCCAGCCAGTCCTGCAGAGCTTGTTGTATTTTAAAGCCAGACCGTGGTCAGTCAAGTGTGTTGCTGTGTTGTTTATTTCAGGCATGTGGGCACATTCGATGACAGTTCAAGATTACCAGGATCTCATAGACAGAGGATGGCGAAGGTAAATTGGAAAAGAAAATACAAAGCCATGTTAATTGAGATAAAAGTTAGAATCCACATTTAAAATTTAGATCTGTAGAAATAGTTATATATCCATGAGTAATTGTGGACAAAATTGGACTATTTGTCCAGTGCTCTGTGACCTTTTGTAACATGACACTGTCAAGCAGGAAAATATTCAGTGATTTTAGAAGGAAAATATGGTGCTATCAGCAAAGAGCTGAAGAACTTGCTTCTTGACTTTTGTTACTCATCATGTAATATTTTGATGTGATTTTAATAAAAAAGGTTCTTTATTTTTTTGTAGTATAAACAAAAAAAATTAATGCATATTTATTACTTTTTTCAGAAGTGGAAAATATGTCTACAAACCTATCATGAATCAAACCTGTTGTCCTCAGTACACAATAAGGTAAGAAACTCAAAATACACTTTTATAAGGGATTTTACCATTTCAAATGGGTTCCACCATTTGTGTTTACTGCTTGAAATACATCATACTTGAGAAGTTTATCTACTTTTAATGAAACTTTGGATGGTAAATATATGCTGTTGGGTTTGTTGCAAGGGACATCAGCAGCTCTGGGATATTTTCCTGTAAGGAACCTTGGCTGTAACCCACAAACACTACTTTAGTAGCCCAAATAAGAAAGGCTTACACTCCTGTTTTAGTGATTATAGAGCTACACACACAAACATGCCATGAAGACTGATATTCTTCAGTACAAAACACCATGATTTCATTAACTCAAAACACTGATAAAGCATTTGACCACTTAATATAGGGAAACTTAAGAAATGAATAGAAATTGCAAAGTAATTTTTATAAGTGGTTCCTTAACCTTTTTATTCCTGAAACAATCTTTCAGAAAAGAAATGGTCTTTATTTTTCCTTTTTTAGGTGCCAGGCTTTGCATTTTCAGGCCTCCAAGTCCCACAAGAAGGTTCTGAAAAAAATGTTGAAATTTATTTCCAAAGGAGATGTTTCGAAAGTAGCGAGTGAAGGTAAGAAACTCTTGAGTGTTTGAAAACCAATACTGATGTGTGGAAGGAGGACTTATATACCTGCTTGAGTGGTCAAACTGCAAATAGGCTTTGAATTCTCTATGTAGACCCCTGGATGGGTTGTGTCTTGGCAGTGTTTTGAATCAAGAGCACTTCAGTAGCTGAGAGGCCAAATTGTGCAGGTGACTTGGGTTACTGAAGAAAATATTTCCTTACTTTTTCCATAGACCAGCTTGTTTTCCTGGGCATATCTTTACTTTCTAGCTGGGTGCTGTAGAGAATTAGGTGCTGTTTTTACTTCTGTCATGAAACAGATAATCTTGACAAGGACTAACCAAAGCAGCTGGTGGCAGAAAAAAGGAAGAGCAAACAAAGAAAGTTTTTCCAGGTGATGAACAGTCACCCTCCATTTACCCAGCACCAAACCCAGCGATTCTTTGTGGTGGTGAAACTTGTACTGGTTCTGAATCATTATAATTTGCCTCCTTTGTGTGTGTGATATGCTAGGTTTGTTGTTATTTGTTTGAAGTTATGGCCTGAAAAAGCTGACTGTCCATTTTTAGTGGAGAAGATAAAACTGTTCTCATACATAGGTTGGTGTTTGTAATTCGGGGTTGTAAAGGAAACTTTGTTTTCGCGCTACTGCAACAGTCACTTTATCTGTTGGAAAACAGTTGTAAAATTGGAAACAAGTTAATTTAGTATTAATTCTAACTGTGCAAAGTGCGAGCTGTGGTTGTGCAGAGAGAAACTCATGCAGGTTTTGATTGCTGACAGAAGAGCCGATGGATTCCCATATCGAGGATGTGGCTGCTTGTGATTTTCCATACAAAAGTGAGTCTCAAGTCAGTCAGTCTGAACTGACTCCCTTGGCTGTGGACCACGCTGAGAGGGTGGAGAATGAAGATGAGGACTCGGGAGAAACAAAAGAAGAGGGGAATGTGCAGAAGGTGGAATCAGATTCTGTTCAGATCTGTACAGACAGAGACACACCAGTCCCTGCAGAACCATCACACTCAGCTAAAGCTATTCATGCACCGCCTAAGCCAGGTAATTTCTGGTAGTAATTGGAATATGTGTCATCATTTCACATCTTCTTGAAATCCTTTCTTTTTATCTTGTGTAGTAGATTATTTGTTTTGTTTTATTCCCTGTGCTCTTCCCAGTTTATGGAATTACATCATAAAAATTGAGAGGTTTTGGGTGTTACTTGTAATATTGTAATTTATATTTTGTTATACTAGAAAGTTATATTTATCTTCCTATCCTCACCTTAAGTAAGAGTGAATCTCTAGGATCTGAAATTCCAGAGAGGGGAGATTCAGATTTGAAATTTTTTATGATGAGAGTGGTGAGGCCCTGGCACAGGGTGCCCAGAGCAGCTGTGGCTGCCCCATCCCTGAAGTGTCCAAGGCCAGGTTGGATGGGGCTTGGAGCACCCTGGGATAGTGGAAGGTGTCCCTTTAAAGGTCTCTTCCAATCCCAACCATTCTGTGATTCAATGGCTGCCTTCCTTTGGGACATGGCTGATCTCTGGAAGGAAGGTGGTAAGGGGTGAGTGGTTTATTGCCAGAATAATTCATTTAAGGTAGAATTGCTGACACACACATTGTGGTCCAGAGGCTACAAGTAAGACAGCCTTGTCTTACAGATCATGTTTCCCATTTTGTGTAGGCTGTACTGGAAAATAAAGGGACTTTTCTGAATTGTGGTTTACTGGTACGTGGTGAGTGATGGTAGGGAAAATCCTAGTGGAAACTTGTGGCTTTAGAGTTTCTGCCTATGTTGGGACATTCTACTAATTCCTGATTTCACTCACCTGTTGCATGTTGTGCCAGTATTCCGGAGAACAAAATACTTCTCTTTCTATAGCATGGCTGATTTCAAGTAAAATAATGTTTTTTCCTTCATAAACACTCATCCCTAATGGATCTGATTATCAGCAGCTTAATAAGCAGTTTTTGCATCTAAATAAAAGGAAAGTTTTCAGAAATGCTTGATCAGAAAACCAGTTGTGTTGCACAGAACTATTACAGAATTTTTAAAACTGTATTTTAGATTTTGATCTTATACAAACCTTTACAGCCCTTACATAATTTGTCGTTTATATGACTTTCATTGTGCAAATTTTCAAAGCTCTGTTGTTTTTAAACAATAAGTGAAAAACTCTGGCCTGTGTAAACTTAGTTTTGGAAAGAAATGAAGCGGCTGTTGCCAGCAGATGGCAGACTTGGGTAAAGAATAGGAGTGTAAAAACCTGCCAGTGCTTTGGATAGGGTGAGGTAAGGTCTTCAGTTAGCTTAAGAATAGCTTTGGGTCAAACTTTAAACACTGGAAATGCAGATAAGTAACATTGTAGTGCATTTCAGGAAAAGAGGGTTTACTTTCACAGAGCAGAAATACTCATTAGTGTGCTTCTTTCTGGAGGTTTTAAAGGAGACATAAAAGTGAATAATAAGTGCATCAGAAAGCTTATTTAACTTTTCTTTCTATGCTAGCTGGTGTCAGAGGTCAAATTTAGTTTAAAATTTTCCAGATAGAAAGATGTTTAGTTTTCATCTTGGAAAATGTAGCCTTAGTCTGTAATAAGATTGTTTAATTGCATTTTTATTCCTTTATAAACAAAATAGGTCATTGTCCTCTAGGAATAATGATCTGCTTCTGCACAGTTTCAGATAGCAAAGAAGGTTTGCTTATGTCTGTGTAGGCACAGTCGCTGCTTTAAGAAGTTTTTCTTGCTAATTTACAACTTACAGAAGAGATGAGACACGAAACAGATCCCGATACAGATGAAGTACTCGTTCTTCAAATGTATCATCAGTGTTTTAAATAAACTCTTCCTGTGGCTTGTTTGCTTGAGGACAGGTCACATAGTGTCTGTAATTCCCTCATGTATCTGGATTTGTGTTGCTCTGAAACTTGTAGTTCTTGTATTAGGTGAACAACAAATGGATCAAGGTGGGAAATAGTGCATAGGTTTGACTTCTCTTTTTAGCAAATGCCATTTCAGAAACAGAGTTCTATAAATGGCTGATCTGTTCAAGATAGAGGGAAACTGCAAAAAGTGAATTTGTTAGTTAAAACAGACCATCTGAAGATAATGTTAAGCAAAGATGCAAACTTCTGTGGCCTTTCACTCTTCCATTACATGACCATAGTAGCATTGGCAGTATTTCTATGTCCTGCCTGTGGATTCCAGGTGAGAAAAAAATCAATGCTTTGTTTTGGGGTGTGCGTCTCCTACAGGAGTCTGTGGTGTAGCCATGTGGGTTTGAATGCAGAAGAAAAACTCTCTGTGATTTTGTGGTTGTATTTTTGTCCTTCAGGATTTCATGTTTTTAAATACACCCTTGGCTTTGGGGTGAAATGGTCAAGGTGATTCCAGATTAAAGTGCTGCATTAAATGGCTGTGGAAGAATCACTGTGTTAGCTTGGCATCAGGTGCTGGTAGTTGTAAATGTGAAAGGCCACGTTGAGTTCAGACCACAGTCTGCAATAAATGGTGATTTTAGCCATTTCTTTTCAGTGATTAGATAAGAGCTGCCTGTTTGGTGCCAGATGTGGTGTTTAACTCTTTGCCTGTGCCCTTGTAGGGAAAGGGGCTGATCTGAGCAAGCCCCTGTGCCGGAAAGCAAAGGACATAAGGAAAGAGAGAAAACTACAGAAGCTCCTGCAGAACCAGATGGGTACATTAGAAGGCTCTCAACTTCAAGGAGATCAAGCTTTCCTCTTGCAAAACTCTAAATCTAAAACAAACCAGCCTAAAAACGTTGAAGACTTCGTTTTTGTCCCTTTACCTGATGATGCACAACACAAATTAGAGGTAACGTCTTGTTCACTGATGTTGGAGGCAGATGAAGGAAAAGTCTAGTTAAGGAGTTTTTGAAAAGCTTAGGTGTATTTATGACTTTATGGAGTAGTTGTGGTTTAAATCTCTTGAAATATGTATGGTACTGAATGATGTATTTATATCTATACAGATATGCATCATAGGGGTGTGTGTGTATATATATATTTATATAAATTACACAGCTATGGTGCAGCTGAGCTCTGTTTAACCACAGGAGGGTACTCTTGCACTGCAGTCACTCCTAGTAGAGGCCACTTCAGTTACTAAAATAACTTGCAAAATAATTTCATACAGTGTGACTTGAAAATGAAAGATTTGGATTAATTGAGTATTGAATGATGAGAGAAATTCAGTATTTAGGTCTGCAGGATATAAATACTTGAACTATCTAACTATCTATCAGTAACTTCATGAAATTAATCAGATACCAAGATAGTTGCTCTTTACACACGTCATTAGTGTGTGTTGATGTCTTTGAAAGCTGTAAAAATGAGAGTGAAAAAGTTTAATACACTGGTTGCCACTACATCTGTTAGAGACAGTAATCTGGAAGACTTTTGGACTTTCTAACATTTGTTAATCATAAAACCATATTTATTGTTATTTTTTGCATAAGCTGGAAGACTAACTGAATATGAGTGTTTTCCTGATCATTTTCAATGACAGTACTGGAAATGAAAATATTTACTGACTAGAAGCCGTGAAATTGATCCATCTTCCTAAATCCTTCACATTTTCTGAGGAGCTTTTTAACAGAAGCATGATGGCTTTGTCTGAACATCTTCATTTAGAAGATGCAGGGAGAATTAGAAGGATTTTAAAAAGTTTTGCTTTTTGTGAAAATAGAACCGTTCTGAAAATCATGTAGTTTTTGAAATTAATATGACCTTAAGTATGTTTGAAAAGACATGCACTGCTGCTTATGTGGTAGCATTCTTTTGCTTAGGGAGCAAACATTTTTACTAAGAAGAATTTTTAATTTATGGATTATTTTTTAGAATTATATTTGTGTGTTTAAGGGTGATGGTTGGAAGACTGATAACTCCTTATTCTGGTCAACTCATAATTGAGTGTGGAAACACGGCTTCATCTTCCTCTTTCAATTTCAAAAATACCAAGAAATCCTCCTGGGATTATTGCCATAAAAACATAATCTTTGGATGAAGAGCAGATATTTGAGTCTTCCAAGCCTTTCAACTATTTTTCAGTGTAGTATGAAACTACAAGAGACTATTTTAGGTAGCACAGAAAATCTCTTTTAAATTATGATCTGCATACTATTTTTTGGTATTATTCCCGAAAATTGTGTTGTTCTTCTCTAGGCATTTTAGTTAATTTGCAGTTTGAAAACATTTTATGTTATTCATTGTAAATAGAAAAGCCTTCATTAGCATAAATTGAGCTGGAGAATTAGAAGACTATTGGCTAATAGTAATTCAGTTGTGATGGCCCTTGTGCAGGTTAAAATCTCTCTCTGTTGTGGTGTTTGTGTTATGTATAAATGTATAGTTATTGCATGATATTTTAATAATAAATGTGTTTAACTCCTTCTGAAGGTGAGGGTGGTGAGATCATCTCCACCAAGTTCACAGTTCAAAGCCACATTTCAGGAGTCTTACCAGGTCTATAAACGTTACCAGATGACTATTCACAAGGACCCACCTGATAAACCAACCATAAATCAGGTCAGAAGGCCAAATTTAATTTTATGCAAAGCTTCCCCTCCATTTCACATGTCCTGTTTCAAGGAGAAACAAATGTGGATTTTATATCCATTGTGTATTCAGGAGCTTGCAAGATACTGTCTCCAATAAAATCAACATCCTGAAAGTGCAAACTCTTGATACCTCTTTGTGAGTGCCACAAATACTTGGTTTTAGTTGCAGGCAGAAAAGTTATGGATGCTACAAGGAGATGCTGCTGGGTAAGAGATGGAGAGGGTGAGGCTCTTGGAGGTAGAGATGGGCTTTAGAAATACAAATCATGAAAACTAAATCCAGCTGGACACTCAGCCTGATGAGTGGCCTCGTTGGCTTTGGTTTGAATGTTGCCATTAGAAGGATACAATGATCAGGGCCAAGGTGTGAGCAAAAGTTTATCACACGCACAAATCGTTGGCTTAAGGTTTGCCAGAGTTAAATAATTCCCTTCAGTTTCAACATAAGCCTTTAAAAAGTAACACGTGCACTCCATTAAATTACACATTGTTGCTGCTTCTTGCAATGACCAGGTGGGGTGTAAGAGTGAACTGTCAGATGTGTTAATATCTATAATATATATATATATATATAAAAAATAATAATCTCTAATACTGTAAGGAAAAATAATATCACGAGTTTGGAGAAACAGTATATGTGGCAAGAATAAGTAATTGTTGAACCAGGGCAATCAAGGAGTGATGTGCCATTAAAAATAAAACATATTAAGAAGTCCTTGAGACTGTGCAATTAAACAAAAATTTGTAGTTGATTTGTTAGATATTAGAAATAATAAAAAATAGGAACTTGTCATATTACTATGTTTAAGGTAGAAAACTGACTTCAGAGGCTTTGAAGTGGATAGGAGGAGATCTTTCACTAGCCTGACCTTCAGAAGCAGATTATCTGATGATATGCACTCAAAACAGAATGCTTGTATTTCCCTTGCTCTGAAGGTGAGGTTAGTACCTGTCTCCTTTGAGGACCCCCAGTTCAAATCATCCTTCAACCAGTCTGCCACTTTATTTGCCAAGTATCAGATGTCTGTACACAAGGACACACCTTCTGACTGTGGGGAAAATGAGGTACAGTTCACTGCATGCACCTTTCTGAAAACAGCTTCTTAAAATGCACAGCTAAATGGTGGGAAATGGTGTCTCTAAATATCAAAATATTGAAATTGCCATTTCTGAGGTTTTTTGATGGCAAAATCATCTTCTGCCTTAAAGTTCTTTGGTACCTTTTCTATGTTTCTCCCTAATTTTTCATGTTCTCGCCTGATTTAATGTGTGAAAGTTTGAAAAATCTCAGTTTTATTCCCATTGCATTGCTAAGCACACTGCTCCACTGGAACTCACCTTTGCAGTAGGAATAGTGCAAAAATATCTCACCAGCTGATCCTCTGAGGCTCGAGGAGAGTCCATTGCATTTGGATAATCCCTGCTCTTAAAAGGGTGTTTACAAGAGGATAATCCTAATCTAATAAGTTAAAAATAATTAATACTCAAGTGGGGTTCTGGACAAGCAGCAGTTCTCCCTTTCTCTGGCAGGTGGCACAAGTTCCTCATTGGCAGAATTAATGAAATTGCTACCTCAGATCTCTCATTTCTGTCTACTGCAGATGTGCAACTTTAATATTGGTCGACTAATCAGTCTTTTCTGTTCCTGAGAGTGAACTACCTGCAGAAGTAAAACCTTGTAAACTGGGGCTGTTTTCCAGGTAGAATTGTAAAACCACATCATGATCTTTGGCTTCAGTTCAAAAGAGTGTAAGGAGAGCTTTTTTTTTTTTTTTTTTGGTGAGATGTCTGTAATGCTGCTCTGGAAAGCCATAAAATCCATTTCACTTTGTCTTGTAAAATAATAGGTCTCATAACAGTAACTGGTAGTCTCTGCCCTTTCTATAATTGCTGACATGAATGGGTTTAATTGTAATAATGTAAAAATTGGAGGCATGCTAAGAGAGACTGAGCTATTTACTAAATTTGTACCAAGCATTACCTGGTCTGATTAGAGTCTTGACTTTTCTGCTATGATGGAAGTATTTCAGCCTAGCAAGATGTGTTAGGGACAGTCAGGTTCCCACCACCTGAAGGTGCAAAGGCTGTCCTGGGAATTCCTGTTGAATAGGAAAGAGATGGATTTGTGTTCACTGCTAATAGTGTAACAGATTTTTATCCTCTTTTTCCTTGTTACTTGCCATAGGGGTTTCCCCACTTTGCCTTTATCTCCTCTCTTCGGCCTCACGTTTGTGCAGGCTTAGATAATTCCAGGGGAGACATAAAACCTTCTCTGAAGCATCTACTGAATGTAGAAACTTGGACTGATGCTGATGGCTTTGAATTTAGGCTCTTTTTCAGCCTTGGTAAATCGTGTTCTGTGTCCATGAGACTGCCTGGCCAAGAAGGTTTTTTATTCACAATTAGGAGCTAATACTCTGTCACTTCAATCAACATTTTGTATTTGATCTCTGCAGGAAGCAAACTGAAGAATGTTTTACACAGAAATGTATTTTCATATAGTTTAGAAGCCTTTTTTTTTAAATACTGAATTTGTGTGGGAAGAGAGTTATCTGAGTCACTTTTAAGGTACGAAGTAGGGTAAAACTGACCCAAGAGTTATTAAGAGGAAGGGTGGAAAATGCTGCTTGAAAGACCTCAAAACTTTTTCTTCTTCCTCTTTTTCAGACTTTTTAATATATTATACAGACATTATGGAACCATGGAGTTCTTTAAGTAAAGGGAATAAAATTCTGTCCTACACACAGGGCTTTTTATCGGGATAGTAAGAAGTCTGCTTTAAACTGGCAAATATCCAGGATTTTTTCACTTTTAATTTGTGCAAACTACTCTGGGGGGTTGTTGAAGTTTTTTTTTCAGGGAGAATCCTGCACACTTTTGTGTTTGGAAAGTTTCTACTTTAGAAAGAGTTTTTAGTTTTATATTTGGCTGAACACTTCATATTTAGAAACCTGCCTATATTTAAATTCAGAATCCAACAAAGATTGTTATGGGACATATTAACAGCCTCTTTTGGGAATATATTCTTAGATTGTTGGCATTACAATATACTATCTGTTGCTAGACTAGTTTAATATTAACCTTACTATATTAAAAGGCAATTCTAAGAATCAATGTAGAATTTTGGTGGTTGAGAATAACGCTAAGGTGAAAAACTATAAAAATATTCACAGTAGTAATAAAAAGTATGTGAACAATGAAGCTGAATATTGCTCAGTGAGTGTGGAGAGGGCCTTTTTGCACCTGTGTAACGTAAAATGCAGCTTTCCATCAAGAGTTCATGTGAGGAGGGAGAGTAGAGGATTTTGAGGGCAGAGAGCCTGTGGAACTGAACTTGTGGGCACTCTGGTTAATGCCAGTTTGAGGCCAGTGGTAATTGGTGTTTTGGTGCCCTTCATGATGCTGCATTTTTTTAAATTTTGCCTTTTCCTCCTTTTCTTCTTCTGCTTCCCTGCTGAAGACTGCACAGCACTAATTACATGCTGTTCATTAAAATAATTGGATTGGAGATTTTGCTGGGAGGGTCCTGCAGCACATTTTGGTGGTGCAGTACTGATTCCTGAGTGAAGCAGTGACTTCTCTTCATTCTCATAAAAAGCAAGGTGGGAACTTCATTGTGAAATCAACTTCTTCTAAGTTCCAGAGTTGTGATGAAACTTGCCTTTTCTATGGAAGCATCACCACAATCTTCTGTTCCTCTTTGACTGGCAAAGAGAGGATTGGCTAAGGTAGAAATATATTGTCTCTCTGCCAAGTAAGTTAATATTCTAGGAACAGTTTGAAGTATTTCCTTGCTCCCGGAATTAAAACCAATTTAGCCTGCAAGAGAAAAAAAATTCAAATTTATTTTTGTCTTGGCATAAAAGCCACAACTATTTTCTGCATAGTCTTTTAAAATATTCATTATGCCATTTTTTCTTAGTTTGTCTGGTATAAGTTGAATTTACCCTGGAAATCCTCTCACTCCTCTCAAGAACTTTTGTTCACTTGGTGCAGGAATTCAGCTTCAAAACTGACCTGGTTGTCTCTGTGCTTTGGCGTGGAGTCAGTTCCTGATGTTACACAAACTTGTTGGCACTTAAGAATGTTTATGTCAGCATGTTCTTATCGTATGGAATTGGTGTCCTGAGGAAAAACATAGCAGACAATTTTCTTATTAAAGGTTTCTTCATAATACTTGCTCTTAAATAGCGCTGAGGAAGAATGGATTTTTGAATTTTCCTCTGTGGGAGCACAAAACTTTGTTAAGGTGCCATATAAATACATGGCCATCCACTGTTGGAGGAATATATGTATTCTTATTTTAGTTGTTGGAGAAAATGAGATGAATTAGGGGGAACCTGAACAGATTGTGAAGGTAAAGTGTAAATAGCTATGAATGAGTTAAGATGGAATCCTGGAATATGGGAGAATAGGTTTATCCCTGCCTGTTGGAGAAGTTTATCCAAGGCTACTCTTGAATTAGCATAGTTCCTGAATTAATTTTTGGAAGCTATGAAAACAATCTGGTTTAGAGTTTGTCAGATTCTTTGAGTTTCTTCTGGCCCTTTATGAATGTGCTTTATGTGGACCTTTATCTCTGGTCAAAAATGATGGATGGGCACCATGTCCCATTCCCACTATAACAGAGCTGTTATTCATTAGCCTTTTTGGTTTTGTTGATTTCTTGTGTGTTGGGTTGTTTTTAAAGTAGTGGAAGATGCTCAGTGATCATGCTTAGCATGAGGAGCAGTGTCTGTAACATACAAAACCCCCACAAATGTCATCAGTTGCAGGGATTTATTTGTTTGGGTTATTTTCTGTTTTAGTGGTGGTTATATTTATTTTGTGAAATGAGTCCAGCTATAAGGAAAAGAAATTGAAATCATGAAAACTTGGAAGAACTGAGAAATCTCTCACTAACAGAGAGATGAGAGTAGGGTGAGCATCCTTTTATTGAACAAACCTTGTTTCCCTGTATTATCAGTGAAAGATCAGTTGAAGCATAAATTATCAAGCTGATCAGCACATCAAGAGTAAAATAATTATGCAAACAAATCATGTGGGTGGGGGTTTCTCCACCATTTTTTCTTCATTGGTCACAAGAAAAATACAGCTTTGTTGTAATAATTCGTGCACAGAGAAATAGATAAATATTTGGACTCTGTTTTATTTTTTAAATTGAGTAACTTTTAATTGTATTTGGTTATATTTCTGGGAGAAAATGTGTAGATTAATATATGGAAGGATGATCTGAGAATAAGAGGGATGAACTTATGAGAATGAAGAATGGATGAGACCATTGGATTTAAGGAGATGTGTAATTGTTTGTCTTCGCTTTGCTACGAGCAATCTTTATCTGCAAATATTTTAACTCTTGCTCAGTAGCAAAAATCTCTGTTTCTGGATAAGAAATGCGAGGAAAGCCTTGCAGAATACAAATCACCTGGAAGATGCTGTGATCCAACTCTACCCCAGGTTCAGGATGAACTATGGGATATCTGGAGATAGATACTTCAGACCATTTTGCCACCTGAATCTCTTGTGTTTTAGATGAAGCGATATGATGGATGAAATGATGGGTACAGGTGTGCAGCTGTGGAGGTCTGGAGGCAAAGATTCTACGTGAAACAAACACAGAACATTTTTTTACCTTTTCATCCCAAGAAGGAAATTGTGTGATCCTAATGAAATAATGAGTGGCTAATTTGGATAGAATAGAGGATGTCTCTGCTTAAGGAAGTATAATCTCATCAGAGGCATTGCATTTCTGACCCAGTGTCAGAATCCTCAAGTCTTTTTACAGCAGTCTTTGTCTTTAAGAAACACAGCTGAAGTGTAACTGAAACAAGCTATGTGGCAGCTCCACAAGCTAGAAAACATTTCCATAAAAGATCATAAAAATTCTACAGTAGTTTCCAGAAAGAGCAAGAGTGAACAGCTCATTGCTGTTTAGACCTCCTGGAGCAAACGTCTCATTTAACTTCTCACAAGGGCTTCATAATGACAAACTTGTAGAAAAACAGTATCTGTCTGTTCCCTCTGTGAAAGTAGCTGGACTCTCTCTTTGCTTTGTGCTTGACTAAATATTTGTCTTGGAAGAAAAGAATTTCAGGGCACACAAAAGATACACTGTTTGAAAAGGTGCAAAAAATTACTGAACTATGTATAGTGGGGTTTTTCTTTCACCCCTTTTTTTTTTTTTAATTGCTTCCCAGGAATCCACTTGAACTAATAGAGAAAACTGAGTGAGTATTCTGGGAAATGCCAAGGAGCACTTTCTGATCACTTCCAAGCTGGTATCAGCAGCCAGTTGCAAACTTTCAGGTCTCTCTAACCTAATTTCCTCTCTTACATTCCAGTGAGAGAATGCTGAAAAATCAATAGCCTTTGTGGTTATTTTTAGCCTTCTATACATTTTTGTACAGCTCCTGGAAGCCATGGCAGATCATCTCACTGCAGTGAACTTTCATTTCACATCCTTGTAGCTCTGACTTAAAGACTGTGAACGAGTATTTCTCTATCAGCCTAATGCCTTCTGTTTATTTGTGTGGCTTCATGGATTTTATCATGAAATGCCTATAAGAGCCAAAGAATTTAGGCATCCAGACAATTAAGTAACTTGTCCACAGTCATATAATTTCAGTTCAGATTCTTTTCACATCTTGGTTTATATTGTTCTTCCTGATTTTGCCACTGCGTTTTCTATGTAAATCCATATAAAAAGAAGTCTTTACTATAATACTGATAAACTTCCAGTATATTGAGAGGAAGTTTCTTCTGAGCAAGAAAGCCACAGTGACTTTTGTCACTCTGTAAACGAATTGAAATTGTAACTGAAATGTATCAGCAGTTATTTCATTAGTCCAGTTCTTAGACTGAAAGCTGCATCTGAGACTTGCAGTTCAACTTTAAATCCCCACATTCTTTAAGTGCTATGTTTTGAAGGCTCACTCTTCACCTTCAGGTCTGTGCCTATCTCTGAAACTCTATTCTTTTAGCATTCCTGTATTTTGTAAGCAATTGTTGAAAATGCTAAATAAGTCTTTGAGTCCTCTGCTGGGCTCTAGTTTATTGCCTGGTTCAACGGTGTTTTGGCACCATCTTTTCCTGTAAAAATGCTGCACTTTGTCCCATTTTCCTGATTTTTACAAGAAGTTGAAGAATTTTATTCATTTTTCAGCTCAATTTCAATGTATTTTCCTAGACGGTTAATTTTTATTGCTTGGTGGGTTTTTTTTGGTTTTTTTTTTTNATTTTTTTTGGTTGGTGGGTTTTTTTTTTTTTTTTTTTTTTTTTTCTTGGGAGGGGTTATTAGCAGCTTCTCCACTCCTTACTGAAACACTGACTTATTTTTACTTCTTCACTGCACAGCTTTATGGTTAATACTGGTTCTAGTCTGTTTTGGGTAAGGAAGATTATTTCAATTAAAATACGGCAGCACAGAGGTGATGCACTGGATTTGCAGGTTTTTTGATTTGTCATCATTATTTTTTATTTTGAGCCTGGCACCTCTGTGAAAAATAAAGCAAAAAAACCTCATGAGCAAAATCCTTGATTTATTTTAATCCCATCCAGAGACTGGATTTTAAAAATCAAAAAGAAGGAAGGCCCAAATCCCATATCCATTCCTTACCCTTCTGTATACCAAGAAAAAGGGCAAGTACTCAGTTTTCTTCGACGGTGAATTGCAAATATCAGCAAACTCCTAATACTGTCAAAAAGGAAATGATAAATGAATGCTTTTTGTGATGCCTTCTCGTGGAAGATCTCAGATAATTGGGCAGTTCCTGCTGATGACACCTGGAAGGTTTCCTGGGAAGGCTGTGCTGTCCCTGTGTGACATCAGAAACCTTCCTTTGCAGAAATCCCTGAGCTGCCAGGTGAAACCCATTCCAGTTTAGCACCTGAATCTCTTCCCCCCCTGTGTAAAAGGGAGCAGGTGTTAACACTCTGGTTTATTACCTCTTTTTAAAGCTGTGCTCCTGCTTTTTCCCCAGCAAGTAGCTTTGGGTTGAACCCAACCTGCCTTCTATTTTTCTGCCTTTTTTTCTCCCTTTGATTTCATTCTCAGTGATGTGTTTCTTCTCTTAGGTTTATTAATTATGTTTAAACTTACTCCCTGTTGTTGGGTTGATTCTTTCTGGCAGCTGTAATTAGTTTGCACCAAAGTAAAAATGTTGTGGATTTCTTATGCATTATATAGCTTTTAAAAGTTTATGTAAATCAGTTGGAAATTAAAATTAGAAAAGCATGGCTTTGTGAAAGGAATTCTAATTATGCTTATGTGACATACTGAGTTATTTCATATGCAGCATCAACTTTTGGCTTTATTTCTTTCATGGTTTATTGAATAATTTTTAATTGTGTTCATAATAATCTTGCGGTGTTAGATGAGTTTGTTAATTTAGAAACTGACTCCAATGTTTTCTTCTTTTTAAATAAATGTATAGACTAGTTTAAGAGAACTGTCTGACCTCTGGACTTTACCAGGTATCATCAGGTGAAATAATTTATAACAAGACTTGCAGTGGTTTTTGGCTCTTAAGGTTGTGATACAAATTCAGGTGCAGTTAAAATTTATTTCCTAGCAGCTCTAATAGCAGAAGTTGTGCTTAGGCACACTTCAAAAGTCCCCCTTCACCCTCAGAGCCCAGGGATTGGGGAGCAGGGCCTGGAGAATTGATAAAACTATTTGAAAAGTGTTGTGGGCTCATTTTCTCACCATAAGGTTTAACTTGCACTATAAAGCTAAAGTTACAGATGAAGAACTATTGGGGGTCTTCTGACATGAAAATTAATAACACATGGTTTATTTTTTCTGAAACCTGCACTTTCTAAAACCACTGGCTGTAGGGACTGATGCACTCACGGTGTAAGAATTTGTAACTCTATTTTTATTACAGGAAAATAATTCAATAATTCAAATTTTTAATTCCCTTTTTAAAATTTCAATATTGTTGGTGGTTTTTTTCCTTATCCATCCAACCAAAATAATTCTACAATTTAATTAAGATACCACAGTCATTTGTTTTTCCAAACCCTGAGTAATTTAGAGTGGTAGTGACTAGATCTGAAATGGTAATTATAGGAAATGTATAATCCCCTGCCTTCACCATCACCATGTAGAAATTCAGTGTTCTTCCATAAAGTCCATGTCCAAAGGTTTCCCATCCATCCATAGTTCAGCTGGACAAGATAAGCAAGATGAGGCAGCAACTTACACTGCTGGCACTTTTCATTGTTGCCTGCCTTCCTCTCCTCTCCTTCCCTGGGAAAGATGGGATGGCTGACAAGCAACCACCCCAATTCTTTGTATTCCCCTTTAATTAATCTCGGAACTTAATGGAATTCTTGACAACAGTCAGGTTTTTGTAGGTGTCTATATATATATTCTTTTTATCTAACTTTTAATTAAAAATTCCTATTTACTATTACTTTGCAGTGTGGGAACTGCTGACTTCCTACATCACCCAGCCATTACAAGAGGGGGAATTAAACTGTGTATTAAACTTTTTGTTTAACAAGGGAATGTTTGGGGTTAAATACATACCAGAACTTTGCATCGTGTTTAATGTGGAATCCACCAATAAGGAAGTATTTGTATTAAATAAATAAATGATAGTGAGTAAATAAGTATTGTGTTTTATTACTCTGAGAATGTTGGGCAAGCTCCAGATCATTAAAACATTGCCTTTTTGGCTCATTATTGGCAGCACATCATTTTGTACTGAGTAAAAAATCCAGGTTTGAAATGCTTGCACTTTCAAGAGGTTGATTTTCTTTCTTTTCTTTTCTCTTCCTCCTATTTAAACTTAAAATGAGCTTGCTTTTGATTTTGAATGTAAATTAATTAATTTCTGTTAAGAGGTGTGAGGGCCCCAGCCCCCTTGCTTTGGTGATGGGAGGTGCCAGTGGAACAGTGGGAAAAGATTCCCCGTTGCAAGGAGTCACAGAGGAGGGTAATGTGTAATTTAAAATAAAGGACACCAGAGACAGCCCTCTATTACAGGGTGATAATTCTCTCACATCACATTTTTAACAACCATCTTCTGTTTTATAGAAAAGCAAGTACTTTGCATAGTTAATGACTGTACCCATTTGTACTTCTAAACGGAATGTGAGAGTTGAGGGGTTTAAATGAAATTTCCATAAACAAAGTCTGGTGATGCTTTTCAAAGATACGGATTTGAAAGAGTGTATTTGACTAGTAATGTATCCTAAAGTACTGCTCATAGTTTTCTTTCTTTTTCTGCTTTGCATATTTGGGCTGTTTTCTTGGGCACTTGTTACTGATGAACCCACCTCGATGCAGTTCACACGATTCCTCTGCGATTCCCCTCTGGAGGTATGTGTTCATTCAGGATGGGAGTTTTGCAATTAATGTCATTTATTTCATTTAATGAATGTTTTAGTGTCCTCTGTGCTCTCTGTAGACAGCCAGCCATTGTTAGAGGTGGTGGAGGTGGCTGGCACAGAATTTCTGTCTCCACTGACTGGTAAGGAAGATACTGCTCTGTTTCCAAAGGAGCCTGAATTCCATAGCACTGCATTAAGAGACAGAAGCACAAAGCCCCCTGTCTTTCCTGATTTTTGATTTATTTCTATGAAAATAAAATAATGTATTACTAAACAACATGCTAAACTTGTATTTGACTACAATCTGAGGTAAAACTTGAGGAGAGATGCTGCTCCTTCATTTCAAGTGAGCAAACTGCCGTGGATTCCTTGCAGCGTCTTTCTTGTCAGTCTTAAAGAGTTCAGGACGGCGTGACTGTAATGAAATTGTCAGGTTATAGTAATTACACTGGTAATTTGATATGTCGCACTTTGAGTGAATCCATGTGTGGAGAGTTTGTTGCTTTTCTCTGCTGAGTCCACTGGCCTTTGCATTCCTGAAAGCTGAAGAGTAATAGAGCTCGTTAGACTTTATAGGAAAAGGGCTTTTATCACCTCGTCAACTCGGGCAGCAGACTGCCATTATATTCTTAATTTTGTGTGGCTATGTAGATGTTGATGCACACTACCCTGCCAGGTTTATACCCGTATTGTTTCTTACAGACACTTTTTATTGACATTTCGAAGCTTGAATTAAATTTTGTGTGGCACCACTACAGATGTCTTCAATTAGATGAAGTTAAATAAAAGGGGTTATATATCAGAGGCCAAGGGATTCTTGAAATTCTTTATTCTGAAACAGTTGCCACAAGCAAATCCAGCAGTGTGTAGTGTGTTTACTATTTGAACAAAAATAATTTAAAATAAAATTTAAACCTTACATGTTTTCAATTTGTAATTTTTTGAGTTTTTAATGTTATCATTGCTGCAAATAGTATGAACACCCAAACTCTTCCTGTCTTCTTTATTTCCTCATTTTATTATTCAGCTTAGTTTCTGTTATGGCTATGGGCTCTGGCAGAAAAAATGAGTGCTTTAAAGAAAAGATACAGTATGTAGTAGCAGAAAACTAGGCAGTTTCCTAGCAGTAAACAGCAAAATGTAAAGTGAATTGTTAGAGGTGGTTTTTTATTCATCCTTTCTTTTTAGAGGCTGCGTTTAACCATTTGCCATTTTACCAGTGCACACAGGCAAATGTGGAGTGGGGGTGATGGTTCAGCACAGGGGAATGGCCTGCAGGACTCAGCCAGAACAGTGTGGGCTGGGACAGGGTGGGAGGATTCATGGAAGGTTCCAAGGAGAATCCAGACTGCTCAGGATGCTGATTCCTGGGTTTTGGTGCCCCAAGAGTGAGGGGGATGTCATGGGCAAGTTGTGTCAGCATCACTGATGGTCATCTCAGTGTTTGTCCTGCCCAGCTTGCTCCATGTTGTCCTGAAACAGCAGCTGGAATCAGCCTCAGCACTCAGATGTGCCATGGCAGTTGAGGAATATTTTTGTTTTGTTCTCAGATTATTCTCTAATTGCTGCTTAGCCTTTTCTTTTTCATCTAGACTGATGTTAAACATTAAACAGACAATTTTACAAAATTGTTGTCAAAATCATCTCTTTGAAAGAACTGGTGATTTATGCCCATTGTTTTTGGGTGTGCCTATAGCAATGTGTTTTCCAGCATGCATTTATGCTCCATGGGTTTATGAACATTTGGTACCTCCGCTGCCTTTTCGATCACTCAGTATTATGGGATCTTTCTGGATCTATGGACATCCAGTTCTTTTTTAACCATCCTGAATACTTCTAAATCATCACCTTGGTTTGCTGCAGCATCATTCAGTCTTCACTGCTCCACCTACCAGTCTGGAGAATGGAATAGATCCAGCATGATGGAAAGTGATCTGTTTTCTGTCATGCAAATGACCATTTGTTCTATTATCCATGCTGAGATGCTTTTGAATTCTGAAGAACTGAAAGATATTTGTGAATCTTGATCTTTGTGCTTTAAAAAGCGCATTAGCCTCTGCTTTGCATTATTTTGTTTATTGATAAGTTTTAATTTTTAGGAGATCTAGTAAGTGAGATCATTACAAGTCTGTAATTCCCAGGTCACCTTCTTAGAAGGTGATATTTTACTCACATTTGATGCACTGCTCAGGACTAAATCAAAACTCATTTCATTCAGAGATTTTGGCAAATTGCTTTCTTCTTCCTTGCGGTCGTGTAGACATCCCCGTGATGGGACTCAGCACCTCTTGGGACTGAAGTCCCTTGTGCCTTCACTAATCTTTTCAGCATTTTAAGCTTAATGTCCCTGTCCTGACTCAGTAGTTGACAGTGCAGCTCAGATTCTAGACTTTTCCAGCCAGGCACAGAAGGTGGCTCTGAAGAGTGTCCTACTAATCCCTAAGGAAAGGAGGACGGAGGTCTGGAAAGGAAATGCATTGCTGACCAAAACATAGAAATCTACCATATGGCAGCTTTGTGTGTGTGCCACTGGGAAAGGAACTGCTGGAATTAATCACTTTGCTTATTTGGCAAATAATTTCCACTGGAGTGGAGAAGTCAAGGGTTTCCTGGCTTTTTTTTTTTTCTTTGATAGCATAAATTTAATGTCTTCCTCCTCCCTCCATGCACAGCAGAGGGTAAAAGGGAAGAGTAGAAAATAAGAAATTTCATGGAACCTCTCAGAGAAAAATAACCATGCATTGCATGAGCAGGACCCATTTTTTTTAATTGTTATAAGAAAAACACCTCTTAATATTAAAGTAAAAGACCAATGTGCTTTGAAGAAATTTGAGTGCTCTCATCATCATTGAAGTTCAATTATAAGCAGTTAGTACACTGAGGTACTAACTGAGCAATATGTAATGCCAGTCCTGTTAAATATTTAAGTTTTAATAACAGGTTATAAAATATGAGCAATCAAATGTGTTCATGGAATCATTAGCTAGCAGGATATGAAGACAGGTAGAATTAACATGTAATGGAATATGTTGTATTTTTCTCTGCCTTAGAATTGTGAGAATTGTGGTTTACATTTTACATTTACATGATTTTTTCAGTATCATCAGATTATAATAATTCGTTGTATTGAAATAGGACTATAAACTGTTAATTTAAAATAATTTTAAAGAATCCCTCTAGATTGATTCCAGGGCTAATGGATAATTTTGGGTAGATAAGGTAAGCCCTTTCTGGTGGGGCTTGCTCCCCTGATGTCACTGGTGTGTTTTGCATCACCCTTGACAAACATGGTCCCAAGTGGAGATGTCAGTGGTGTGAAATGGTGTAGCTGCTTCAGGAAAATGTTTCATATTCTAGACCTGTTTCAGGTCAAATTACCTGGATAGTGCATAGGAAATCGAGTTAAAGGAGCCAAGTATTCATTGAGAAATTGGAGAAAATGTAAGACTGACAAGCATTACAAAGGATTACATTGTATGAGAATTTTTGAAGGTGGAGGGAAATCTTACTCTTTAAAATGTTATTTGCTTAATGTAACGGAGATCCCTGACTGTTTTGCCTGAAATCAGTGCTGTGCTCATTATGTTTGTTCCAGAACATAGACTCTCTTATGTTCATGACATTTCCCTGTAATTGCCTTAGTGAAATAACTGCAGGTTGCACTTTACCAAAAGTTCTAACTGCTGTTAATACTTCACTTTGCAGAGGTCCAGTGACCAAACCCATGCGCTGCTCTTTGGAGGTTTGGGGTCACACACAGACACAGCATTCAGAAGACTTTGCTTTGAGTGAAAATCTTTTCCATGCTGGCTTAGACTATCTTCTTTAACGTTCATTAAATCCTATATGATGAATTTTTGACAAAGAAAGAAAATCTGTTGTAACTGAAACTTATTTGAGCAAGTCTGTGTTCCATTACCAACCACATTTCCCCGTGGCTTTGAGATGTTTCATTTTTCTGTCACTGACTCCACTCTGAGAAGAGAACTTAACCTGTGCTGAGAAATCCTTAGAGAACATCTTTTACTTGACAGTGTCCCTGCATAGAAAAATTACCACTTAACCACGTGATTTCATTTGGCTCTGTTGAAAAGTTGATGGTACTGAATGAAACCATAACTGTTGGATAAGTGGGCTTTACCTGAACAAGAGAAACCCATTTTAATGTGCTACATCTGAGTTTAATGTCCTCACATGCTGCAGATGGAGCTCTCAAATGTTTCATCATTTATTTCACTTTTAGAGTGTTCGTAGCTCCACATCTAGTTTTATGCTATATAACTATATAAAAATGCAAACATTGTTATGTAGCCTTGATTTTGGGACTTGCTGGTTGGGTAAGCCAGTTGAAATGATTTTTGTTCACGTGATTGATTTCTTTTGACACATGTGGTACCAATTAGAGCAACTTCTCCTGCCTATCATCTCTTCAGTCTGGGCTACTGTATCAAAATACTTGATTAAACCCACCTTCTGCTGTTGTAATGCAAAACAGTTGGTAATAGCAGGCAATATTGTCAGATTTATTGAGTGAGAAGCAGCTTTCTGAAGACCTGGCAATGCAGTGAAAAACATGACTAGATGGATAATTAAGTTGAGCACAGTGGAATTCAGGATTAAAGTAAACTTGACATGGGAGAAAATGGCATGCCAAAGTTGGTTGTGTAATACAGTTTTAAATTAGAGAGATCATTTTCTTCTTAACTTCAAGCATCAGTTTCTGGCTCGAGGTGCTTTACCCCATCCAGAGTCAAACTTCAGTGCACATCCAAAACCACAGCACACAACAATAGCCAGTCCCTTGGTGTTTTTGCAGGATTTGCTCTGATGTGGGCTGACAGAGAAGAGGTTCCACAGATTCTGTTGCCACACGGTTTCAGGTTCTTGGACAGAAGGTGTTTTGTTAGTTATAGAGAGTAAACACCACATAAAGAATAAGCTGTTCAGGTTTTTTTATAAATGCTCCTCTGAAGTAAATTTAATGGCCACTCTGAGGAGCTCAGTTTCTGTGGCTGAAGTGCTTCCAGTGCTTGGGGACGTGGAGGAGAGAATGTGGAGGGTCCTTGCTGTGGCAGAAAATTTTGGAGGCACCAGGCAGCCACAGCCAGCCTTGGGAAGGGCCAGGACAGGGACGTGTCTGCATTCACCTTCCTGCCCTTGGCTTTGTCTCTTGCTGGACTGCAAGTTAAAAGGTGTCTGCAGAATTTGTTTGCATGTACTAATGCATTAATAACTTGATGAATCACGTTGGTTTTCGTGTCAGTACCGTAAGTGCTGGATGGCAGGGGCTGTTTCAGGTTCACCTTTGGGATGTGTGATATGGGGGTTATACCCATACAAGCACAGCGAAGGGCACAAAAGATCCAGTAACTAACCTTGTTCTCCCTGCCATTCAAATGCCTTTTTTCCTTTTTCTAAATACAGATGGCCAGCAAAAATTTTTTACAGTATTAACTTTTGTGTTAAAATTCTCTTTAAAATTGTTTTCATGCTGAAAGTCTGTCAGGGAGTTAATCCCTGTCTTGTTCTTGCTTAGGCAGAGCATGCCCCAAACGGACCGGAATGTGGCTATGGCTCTTTCCACCAGCAGTATTGGCTGGATGGGAAGATAATTGCTGTTGGTGTAATTGATATCCTGCCCTACTGTGTGTCCTCCGTCTATCTGTACTACGATCCAGACTTTTCTTTCTTATCTTTGGGAGTCTACTCTGCATTACGGTAAGAGGACGTTTTTGTTATCTGGTTGGACGGAATAGTAGGAATTGATACTTGTTTCTAAACTTGTGCTTTTATTTTTAGTCTAAATGTATACTAGTAACAATATCTTCAGTAAGGTAGTTGTGGGGCTGGTTGCCGTCTAAATAAATTTTAATTGTCATCCTTGCCTATGGATGTATCTTTCTAGTTAGCTAAATACTTTTACAGATTAAAAAAACACTCAGAAACGAAATGCCTCGTTTTTATTGCCCCTGAAAATAATTTAGTATTGCTTGGTTCCAGCAGGAAAAGCCCCTTTTTTTGTTTGAATAGAAATAATTTTTCCTTTGACCTTTTTCTTAGCCCAGTCACCAAATGAAATTAATCACTTTTATAGTTTTATGCACATTGAGATCATAAATAACACAGTACCTAAACAGCGTTGTCTTCTGAATTAGTGGTCTCCTGCTGTACTAGCACAAAGTATATTTTTCAGGTATGTTAATCTCATTATCTTTGTCTTCAGAAAGGCTGATGGAGAGAGTAATCCTGTGAATTTTAAAGCCTTGAATTAACTATCCAAGATGGTCTTGTGAAACAGTAGGAATAGTGGGTATTGCTTTTCACTGGGAATAAAACTTGTATGTGAAATTGCAAGTTACTGTTTTTCTTCCATAGGCAGTTTTATGATTCCATTGTTATTATAAGTGAAAAAATCCTCACCTAAATGAGTGGAAATACTTGTGTAGCTGTTTTTTTCTTACCTTTTTTGCTTCTCTGTTGGCTGGAAGTCAGTTGGCCGCAGACGAACGTGGTGTTTCCAGGGAGGTGCTCATGAAGCAGCTGGGTTTGAACCTCACCCCGGACATGTCTATTTACAAGTTTGAGTCTGAGAACTCAAATCTGCACTCTGTCAGGTGCAAAAGGAGCACTGGAACTGTGAGGTCCAGCTTTCTCCTCTCTCCAAGGCCTCCTGTGGAGAGGCACCTTCTCTGCAGGTGCAGCTTCTCAGCCGTTGTTCAGTGTCACCCACCAGGATGGGTGAGCGGCACCACTTGAGCTGTGTGAAGCACAAAGGCCACTTTTTAGGGAACTTCTTGCCACAATTAGTTCTTAAACTTTTGCTGTAACTGATAAACCATGTGCAATTTAATATCTCAGAGGTCTAATCTGAATTTGTTTGGATTTTGATTAGGATCTGACAATTTTATAGAATTAATCCAAATTAAAGAATGTGGAAAAACGTTGGAACTCCTATGACTTAGAATTGATCTTTTTTTCTCTTAATGGTCTAAATTTTTAGAACTATTCCATTACATATGCTAGATACTTGAAATTTGACTCATTTTTTCCTTGCAAGATGAACATATAACATAAAATACTAAGTCCCCCTAAGAATTGTTTTTTTAGTATTTGTACATATCACATTACTTTATGTAATAATAGACTGACATAATCCATGCTTACGAATTCTTTAAATTATTTTAAATTTTCTACATAATAAATTCAAAGCTTTGTTGCTGCACCATGCGTGCATGGCTCAACTTGTGAAACAGCAGCTTGTAAATTCTGCAGCATTTAAGGCAATAAAAATCAGTTCCCAACAGTCCTGGAGGGAGCCAACCTCGTTCTTCTTTCAAAAAGGGGAAAAAAAAGTTGAGTTAGGGAGGACTTAGGAAGCTGCAAAGGAATCTGATACCTTCGAAGCTGTTGCCAATTTTACTCCAAGGGGGTTGGACTGCATTGCTGTCACTTCCACTTCATGCCACTCTGAGAATTTTTGCTGCTGAGTTGTAGAAAGGATGGGATTTGAGGATCGTGTGAGATGTGTAGGCATATAAGTAAAGAACGAGGGGAGAAGAAGCTGCTTGGAAATACCAATTCAATCAAAGGGAAAAAAAATCAAGAAATACTGAGTGATACTAATTTAATTTTAAGTGATAAAGAACGTCCAGTATTTGTAGATGCTTCCTATATGTATGTACTCATATCTTGGATCAGAGAATAGTTTGTGTTGGAAAGGACCTTTAAAGATCATTTATTCCAGCTCCCCTGCAGTGAGCAGGGACATCTTCTTATCCCTTTGACACAGAAAGTAAGAACCAGCATCCGTTTTTTAAACAAGTTTGTTACAAATTGATCTGCACAGATAGAAATGCTGCAAAAATGGTCATTATACAGGAAGCACTGGCTGAGTCTTTGTAATAACAGTGCCAGTAAGATAAAAAGCAAACTTGTTTTGCAATCCATTGATGTTTTTCTTTCAGAATAAATGAGAAAATCATACTAACAAACATGGGATGGGTAAAAATACCTTTTTTTGCATAAAGATGGATGTTTTTACATGGAAATTGCTGGAGCATAAATGATAGAACAAGAGGCTTATCCTTGAAGCTTATTTTTTTAAAAATACTCTGATGTTTTCCTGAGCCACATTAACCAGTCTGTGCAATAGCTGGACCAGGTTTCTGTAGAATTCCAATGTACACAAATATTAACAAGAAACCTTTTAAATAGAGGCTCTTAGTCCCTTTTTCTAAAATTTCAAATCAGGCAGTTGGCAGACCAAAACACAAAAATGAAAGCATTTTTAAGCCTGACATGGTGTTGTGCATTTTGGTGATTTGTTTGTTTGGTTTCCAAGTATTAATTTTCAGTTTATTATGTTTGGAATTTTTAAAACCATTAGTTTGGAGTTTATGATCTTCATTTTTTATTTTATAGAAGTCTAGTCCTTTATATAGATCAAGAGCCAGGTAACTGTAAAATATTTCAATATGAAGAGGTAAAATGACTGTAAGAATTGTATTCAAATGTAATTAGTCTTTTCTTTCCCCTCACAGGGAAATTGCTTTTACTAGACAGCTTCATGAAAAAGCTCCTGATCTCTGTTTTTATTATATGGGTTTCTACATTCATTCATGCCCCAAAATGAGATACAAGGTAAAGTGTGTTTTAATTTATTTCCTTAGTGTGCTGTTATTCAAAGCTTTTGACAGTGTTCATAGTGGTATAGTATTTCGTAATTGTCATTTTGGATTTTAATGGAGACTTTATATGGTTAAATTTGAATGTTGGTTACTATTTAACTTGGCTTAGGACTTTTTTTTTTCCTTTTCTTTTCTTTTTCCAATTTAGCTGCATGTGCTATTTATTACATCTTGGCTTAAGAGAGGTTTCCAAGGCTGTCAGATAATAGTTTGTCATTTGGTTACCTGGCTATCTCGTGTTTGTGCTATCTCTTCCAGTACACTAAAATTCTCCCTTTCTGAGGTTGGCATATTTGTGACTGTTGCTTAGTGACTCCAGGCAGTGATAAGATGTCTTCTTGGGCTTGGCTGGCTTTTCCTCTTTATTTTTTGTTAGAGTTTGGGGACTTGCTCTGCTCATGAAACCAGTGAGAAGTTTGGTGAGCAGCGATTTTGAGCCAGAGCAGATTTTTGAGGAGAGGATCAGGAAAATCCACAGAACATTCACAGCAACCACTCTGACTCCTTTGTAGCCCCTGTTGGCTTCACCTTTGTTGAGACCTCGGTGCCTAAGAGTGTCTCTCTTGTGTTTTTTAGATCTTGTGAATGTGTTACCTCTTCTCTTTAAATGTATCATTGCTTTTGGATGTTATTATGATACAATTTCAGAGAACTGAACATTGATAGCAATTTGCTGAACACTTAACACATAACCATTTTTATCTGTTAATCGTGTGGAAAGATAAAATGCTGACAAAACCTAGAGAAAGAGGTGCAATGTTTTCATTTCCTTTTTTTTCCCTCTCAAAATGTGCTCCAAATCTGCAGTGTTTTCAGCTGGTTTTCAAGTAGCTAAAAAATTGTGAGGCTCATTAAAGTGATGGTTGTGAAGGAATTTTATCTTAATTATGGCCTACACTACAGGTGACCATGATGATTCAGTCTTCTGAAAATAACAAATCCCTGTGGTTTTGCTTTTTGATGTGTTTGTGTGTGTGTGTGTGTGTGTGTCCCCTTTGCCAGTTTGAATTTATCATGTCCATCTGCTGGCCAAACAAAGAGGATATTAAGTTTGAGGGAAGCAAATGGATGAGTTGGAAAAAACTGCCCTCTGTCATGGGAATCATCTGAAAGGCTGTCACATCACCAGCTTGAACCAAAGGGTTTGGTTGCTTCCTCTACTCTTTGGAGATATTTAAAAGTTTGAGGTGATTTGTTTATGTTGAGACACTGCAGTTTAACATCCCTTTGTCTCTTCTAAAACCTGCATGGTTCAAGACTTATAAAAAGAATGGATTTAGTTTACCAGGGCACTTAAGAAATAAATCTGGCTATAAGGGCAAAAAACATCTCAGTTTTGAAAGATTTCATGGATAAGAAACTTTGGGTTCAGCTGCTTTTAATGTTTTACTAAAAACATGAATTTTGTGTACATGGATTAAATAAAGCTCATACATGAGGCAGTGCATTAAAGGAGCCACTATTTGTTTGTATTATTTATTGTGTTCAGTTGAGCCTGTGCTGCAATTTGAAAATGATTGCATTAAGAATATAACACTCCTACAATGCTTCCAGGTTTCATTCTTAAATAATGGGAATTGATTTAATTGTAGTGGGAGTATTTTACTTTTTGTTTCCCTCACAAAAGCTCTTTTTCTTCCCTTGCTTAGAATTAATGATTACTTGATATGACTGTGATTTGGCAGAATATACATTTTAGTCTTCCAGAAGTCTACACAAGTCTATGTGTTAGGTAATTAAAGCTGGAGCAGGGACTGGGGAGGAGAAAAAGAAAGCCTGTACATATGTGATTAGAACACACACAGACACACACATAATGCTCTCTGCTGGGACAGCAATAACCTAATAAATTAATTGCAAGGGCCTTTGTTCTATTTTATATTTCTTTTCCTGGGTGTATTTGTTTCAGAAGTAGACAAAAGTAATGGAATTGAAAATCAGGTCGACATTAATTCTGTAGTTCCACTTCACCCTCACTGAAATAGCACCAGAACCAAAATATCAAACTTAAGCTCTGAAATGCGTCTGGACAATGCTGCTGCTCTTGTGAAGTGATTGGGAGTGGTGAAGTAGGGTGGGGAGGTACTGACTTTGCAGTTTAAGTGATTTCAGTAATGCTTGGTTGACTTAGAGGCATTACAAGTGGAAGACTTTGCTTTATTGCAGTTTAATAGAGATGTTAGAGGCTCCCTTCTCTTAATGATATTGCTGTGGAAGAGTGACAGGCTGTGGGTGGCTGTTGTTGAACTGGTGTCAGGTAAGGGAATTCAATGAAGGAAAGCAAGAGAAGGAGCTGGAAAGCTCTCCACTGGGTTTTTAGCCTTTTTCTTGTAGTTCTCCTTGCAAATTATTTGTCCTGGGATGTTCAGAAATGGAGGCTGAGCACAGTTGCTCTCTGTATGAGCTTCTGTGTGAGCGGAGTTTTATGAGAACACAAGCACTTACTTACACTGAAGGCACAGGATTTGGGGAATAGTTACTGGGGGTCAGTGTGTGGCCATTTCATCTGAAGGATTCTCTTTCCACAAATGGTACAATTTGGTGTATGGATAGTGTGTAATCCAGTGGATGATTGGAGGCCTGAAAGTCCTGGAAGCAGATCCCCAAGCTGGGATTCCTCTGGCACAGTAACAGACTTGGAGAATTCTGAAATCTCGGGCAGGTAGATGAATGCTTAGAGTATCAGCTAACCCATGGATCAGACATAATTACAGAGGTTCTTAAAATAAGGCTCCCTTTTGGACTCAGTTCCCATTCCTTTTGTTCCCAAGCAGCCAACATTTGATTGCAATGTGATTTTCAACAGTGGAGTCCCAGTGAAATTACGTTAAGTTGGGGGAAGGGACTCCATTGCAATATTAGGATATCTTTTAGTTCCCAGCCTCTCTCAGATTTGTTCCCATGTATGGGTTAATATTTACAAACTGGTAAAATAAAATCTACATTAAATTGAGACAAAAGAATTCCTGTAGTCCTATTATGTTAATATGGAAAAATCCAGTGAAAAACCTTAAGCAATGGCTTTGTTCCATTTTTTCTGGGTAGGTTAGGGTAATACAAGCTTAAAATGGTTCTCTGAAGAAATTCATGACCTTGTGGGAAATCTCAGGCTCTGTTAGATGTGGTAGTTCTCACATTGGAAAGCAGTCTCCTGGAAAATTTTCCACAATCATACGATGCAAAGTCTTTTTCCTAATGCATTTTGGAGTGTGTGATAAAGTTTTAAGTATAAGAAAGTATTTTACTTGAAAATGAGGTTGGTCGTTGGTCTCAGGGTTGCTTCTTGTGTGTTTAAGTCCTGTCTTGCTAATGTTTTCAGTTAAATGTAGTAATTCACAAGCATATTTATGGAATTACAGAAATAAAAGAAGCACGTTTGGCAACAGCCATATCAGAGAAATGCTTGAGAGGACCTTGGATTTTCTTCCTGTATTGATATTCTGCCTGTTTGATCCTGCATACTTCCAGTAAATAATTTCACTCTGTGGCTCTACGTTACTAAATTCAGATTTTCCAATTACTTCTGAACTCTTTGAGGTCCTTTCTCTTCTTTCCATTGCAGTTCTTTGATACTGATTTTGAGTCTTGTGGTGGGGGACATTAAATAGATTTTGAGGTTGTACATAATTTTGTACAATTATGTACAAAATACACTTCTGGTATAAGTGTATTTGCTGCCTTGCATTTGCTTCTGTTGACCTTAAATCCCTTCTCCTCTAAGTTCTTGTGTTGGGAAGGATTTGTTGGTGACATTTTCTACGCGAGTTTCCTTAGTTCTGGGTTTTGTGAGGCTTTTCCAGTGTCAGTATTTGCATGCAAACACTGCAGTTGGAGCATGGATCAGTACTTGTTTTGGTCAAAGATGTGCTTCCCCTGAGGCCACCCCACTGATGCTGGTAAATAACTCTCAGAGCACTTTGAAGTGCACAGCAGATTTAATGTCTTCTTGCTGTGTTATCTCTGTGTGCCATTTTAAGACCATTCTATGATGTGAAGAGGTGTTTTGACTGAAACCTTTATCCAGACTTGTATGCAGGCCAAAGTAAATGGAATTATTTCAAACAGTCTCCTTTGGTATCAAGTCATGGCCAGACTTCAGATAGATGGAATACTAGAAAGGGCTCTGAAATGTCAGAAAAGAAACAAAAGGCTGATTCAACTGTGATTAATCATTCTTAAACTAAATACCTCGGACTGACTGTGGTCGTAAGCAGTGCCCCTGGAATTTTATGGCACTTGAGAGCCAATTTCTTTGGCTGCTTTCAGGAATTTCAGCATCACTCCTCGTGCAGCAGTGAAATGCATCCAGTGGTAGCCTGCATGTCCACGTCCACAGGATCCACAGGAGTCTGGCTCATCTTCCCCTGTCCAGACTCTTTCACCATGTCTCACTATGGAATTTAGTTAATGCTTTCAGTAAGCTCAGATTTGCTGTGTAAAGTGAAATTTGTGAGGGAAGGAGATTTAATATGATGTGCCTTAATGTGATCCTCTATGATTTTGGGGGTGTAAGCACATGCTTGTTATGGTTCTGCCACTGAACAGCAAAAAGCTTTGCTGAACGTGTCACCAGTTCCACACAAAAAGAGATGGTGCTTTTATACCTCCATATGTCATCTTTTTATTCAGCCTCCTTTTCTCACTGCTATTACTGTTTACCTTAAAATGGGAAAATATGATGAGCTGGGAGTACTTTGGAGAACTGGAGTTGCCCTGAAACTAGAGGCTTTTCCAGGATTAATTTTATAAAGTTATAGGAATAAATCTACATTACAATTAGTACAAAACAACTTTTTATGTGAACAGGTCATAAATAGTCAACTAAATATCCTGAAAAGTCAGTGCTTGTTATAGAGTGCCAAGTTGTTGCTTGCAGCACCATTTGATAATAAAGAAATGAAATATCAGCATTGTAAAACTGTTATTTACTCTAAGAAAGCAATAAAAGTTTCAGCAACACAGTGGTTTTGCTTTTCTTTGGCAAAACTGTTAAAAACAAACAGCAAACAATAAAGACAAAAACATATAGTAATAAAACCCTGAGAATTGTAAGTTGCACAAGTGGGGAGGTAATCCCTGCTCCTGTGTGTGTCTTGTTAACATCATTTTTATCCTCCTCCTGCCTTCTCTTTCCTCACTGGACTTCCCCCCTGGCTGGGATCCTCCTCTGCATGAGCATCAGCAGCTAAAATTGAACATTGATTCCTTCAGACCTCTGGCCATACCCCAGCTGTTCCTTGTGATGGTTTGGGTTAGTGCCTGAGGAGAAAGACTACTCTGAATTCTATTGGAGTTTGGGCATTAAAACCCAAAGGGATTTCGAGAAGTTTTTACAGTGGCCAAGACTTCCGAAAGGATTTTGGATGATTGACTTGATGTGCATGTGTTAAATACTTCTGAAAATCAAACTGCTTTAATATTCCTTCAGGGTGTACCTAGTGCAAAAGTCCTTATCTCTCTACATGTATTTTATCAAGTGTGTTTTGACTCTGAGAGGTGTCTGGTTTTTGGCTGTGAGAAGGCAGGTGCTCTGTTCAGGATTGCAGAGTCCCTTACAGCTTGCTGCTCCCTTCTTTCTTTATCTTTTCCCTTTTGTTTCTTCCTTCCATAAAAGCTTTTTCCTTTCACCTTTCCTTATCTGAAAGCCTGCACCAAATAAATGGAACTTTACATGTTGGAATGAACAACGATGAGAGTGTGGGACAGAATCAAAACACCATGGGTGAAAAATAATTCGTTCTTTAGTTCTTGATGTAATGCTAGTAATAAATGTTTAAAAGCTTTTCTTCTTTACTTTTAACAGCTTCTTACAAAGTGTTGGAGGCCACTTTTTATGTTTGTGTTGTTTTTTTTTTTTCCTTTAAGACACTTGTAGAGAGGTTGTGAAAACTACATTATTTTGAGCATCAACAAGCAGGAGTAAAGAGATGCTCCATTGTGGATAGCGACAGCCACAACTCGATGCTGACAGGGGATTTCCACTGAAAATGTAATTATTTAAAGCAGAATATCAGTTTCCATGTTTATTTCTATGTTTTCATAGCAGGTAAAGATAGTGAATGCAGTTACTCAATTCCTTCTTTATTTGTTCCCTAAGCTGTTGGTTTTTACTGCATGTAATTGGTAAATTATTGCAGTTTTTCCTCAGTACAGGTGTTGAAGCTGTGCTGAATTTCACACAACATTTCTCTGCAATCCCATTTTTCGGCTAGAAACAGACACAGATCCCAGCCATGTCTTTTTGCTTAACTTTATTTTTCCTGGTAAAATATTTTCAATGAGCACTTACTTTTTTTGTCAGTTAGAACTCCCTTGGGAGAGAAATGAACATGTCCCTGGGGATTTATTTTTCTAATGTTAGAAATGTTTATGTTCCTAATGTTAGAAATTCATGTTCCTTTTAAGTTGTTTATGAAGTTCAAGATGACTGAAGTTTGTAGCAGAAATGAAGTGAAAATAATGTGTATATTTATGTTTGATTGTATTATTTCTAGGCTTCTATCAGGACAGAAGATGTTCGTTCTGTAGGTCTCAGCTGACTTCTGAAGTCAATAAGTCTCTTTCTCATTATGGCACCACGAGAAAATAAACTTGGTTTGCATCAAGTTATTTTCATGTGGCCCTTAAAAAACCCAAGCATATTCTGTCTGTTCAGGATTGCCCGTTCAAATGTTGTGAAGAATAAACACAGAAATGTGATTATTGTGGCATTAACTACCTACATCTGCACATCAGCAGGGATGTGTTCTGCACCTTTTACTTGTTACAGGAATTCTGTTTATTTGGGACAACTTCACTATAACTTTTTTTTTTTTAATAAATGTGATTTTGCTAATTTGTGTAAGATTCAAGTAAGTGACAATCCTACCTTATTTTCATAAAAACCCAAGAGTAAGAGGCACAGTTTGTTAAATTGTTGGCCAGTTCTGTACTGGTGGACGTTTTCAGAGTTACTAGAGGTAACTGTCCTGTCTCTGTCAAAAGGAGCTGCTAAAAACATTTATTCAGGATCATGTTGATAAACCTGAGGCAAACCATCTTCTGAATGATGGTAGGATGGAAGAAATTTATCGTGTCTAATTCATGACTCAGCATAGTCATAAATTCCCTGCTTTTTTCTGACTTACACCAAATCTTAGCTGAAGGCTCATTTGGGGACTCCACAGCAACCACCAGCAGTTTAAGTGAGAACTGTAAATTGTGAAGTGCAGAGACAGAAGAGCTGTGGATTTTGTTTGGGTGGGTTTCTTGTGTTGTTGGTTTTTTGTTTGTTTGTTTTTATTTGTTTTTAAGGGGGAAATAATATATTTCACAATTCACGTGTCTTTAATTTTTTTTCTTCATCTGAGGCATGAGGCCAAAATCCCCATTTCAGAATTTTCCAGTTATAGTTCTTCAAACCCATTAGTCCTTGCTAGTAAGAGTGCATGGAACTAAGAGTATTTTTAAGGTTTCTATTATGAAATGAAATTTCATATAATGAAAATGGATTGATTGTAGTGCTGCTTTGTCAACTTCATTTTTTGTTGATTTAATAATTTTGGATGGTCCTCAAACACTACTTAGCACCCTTTGCTTCTGAATTTTGCCTCTGTAACTGTCTCTTTGTGGGAATTCCCAAAAGTGAGTGGGTTTGAATATTCAGAGATGGACATTGTGCAGTGCTGTGATGGAAAAGGTGAAAACATATTTATGAAGATAATTCTCTTCACTTTTCCTGTCACAGTTCCTCTGTGAAGCCTCATAGCCAGGCCAGATTTCAGATGTTGGGCAAAATATTAAAGTTCTTGTGTCCTACAGAAAAGTCAAATCTGTCACCAAAGTGCGAGTCACCGAAACTGGTTAATTTATCTGTGCACCACATTTATTGGTGCTGGCAACACTTGGAGTATTGGACCTCTCACTTAACTCCAAATCCAGCTGCTCTTATTTTTGCTGTTTTGCTGCTTATATTAGCTTTAATTAGGCAATATTGTCAAGTGGAATTTATTTGGTCTGAAAGCCTGGAGCTCCTGGCTCTGCCGTATTTCACTTGTGGCCTTTACAGTAGGAGCTGGCTGACAAGCCAGTTAATCTACACAAGAGATGTTTTCTCTCCAATTTTCCAGGAAAGGTTTAATGGGAGATACTTTAATGAGTCCTGGTTTAACTAAGACCTCATTAATTTTACAGAGGTATCACAGTACACTCCTCTGAAGTGTTGCATGTAATCTAGACGAGAATTCATTATTATGAATGATTATTTTCTTTGTCTGAGTTTGTTTAGCTGCCGACTGTACCGAGTCTCCAAGTAAAAGTGTAATTAATGAGCAGAAGTAGATTAATGAGGTTCTATTATTTATCCTCAACCCTGATGTTAAACACAGTCTAGTTTGCAAGAGGTTCAACATCAGATGGGAATGAGAGTCCCAGAATCCTATGGAGGTGAGTGATTAGGAGCCAGGAGGGAGAAGTGGAATCATGGATGGTGTAGTCCATCCCTTTGGTGCAACACAGCTTCAGTGATATTTGTGTTAACTTTTCAGACCTGTAGGACATGTGTGCCAAGGGCCTCCCTTGATAGACTCAGGCACATCTCTCTGCTGTGGTGAGAGTATATAAGAATATATATTCTTATATATTCTTGTTCTTTAGGCGTCATCCCACTGAAATTATTTTTCTTAATGTCTCACCTAAGCTTTTCTTCCTGAAGAATAGAGTTATTATTTCTTTTTTGTTGTTGTTGTGTTTGGTTTTGTAGGTTTTTTTGCAGCATCCTTCTTTTTAAACCTGATGGCTACCAACATTTCTCCTCATGGGCTGTTCTTAAAAACCCCAGTCGACCATCCACCAAAAACACCCCTAAATTCCTTCTTTTCTCCAAGTCTCATTTTTTAAATTNATTTTCTGTATTTTTTTTTTTTTTATGCAGCCTAGAAGATTTTCATCAACCAATGTATTTTTGTCCTGGAGAATGGTGGCTAAAATTAGGCCACCAGATGCTGAGGTCAGCTTGTAGCATTTGTTTATATAACAGGAGTTGCTGCCTTCATTGTGCTAAAGAAGATGGTAACCTGTGGAGGCAAGGAGAAAGGGTGGAAAGGAGGAGAAGAAAAGGGGATTGTGCAACTACAAAGTTTTCAGAATGGGCTAAATTGGGATGAGGGCTGAGTTATTTTTAGTGTCAAGGTTTGTGACTATGTGACTGCAAAAGCAAATGTCTGTATGCTGCTGGATTTCTCTGCTGTCCATTCTGCTTTAGCTAAATCTGTGTTAAAACTTGCATTTTTCTTTCTTCCGGGAGAGAATTTTGCATTAAATGAGCTGAAAGAGGGTTTTATGGTTTTTCCCTCCAGTGCTTATGGAGATCTCCTGGATGAGTTTTATCTTCCTTATTGCAGTACATTGTTATTTACAGCATTATGGTAAATACCTGAAGCGACAGCTCCAAGTGAAAAATGAAGAATAAAAACCAAGACCACCAAAGCTGTGATAGTACTGGGTTGCAGATGATGGTAATTAATTGTGTTTTCACACCAGCAGCATCTCCCTGGCAGGGGAGCAGATTATTTCATGTTATCCTGTGGTAGACACCACCGTTATTTAGATGCAAGTAATTTAAAAACAAATCTCTGCTCTCTTTAATTGGTATCAGAGACAGTAGTTGAAGTTTGTGGAGCTTGGCAGGCGCTTGAGTGGTGCTGAGTTTTCCCAAAGATCCGTGAGGGCTCTGAGAGGCTGCAAAGAGCAGGGCCCCAAGCAGGAGGGTCAGTGGAGAAGTGTAATATTTTTGTTACAACTTCTTTAAAGTTTTTTCTTAATCTAATAAAATCAGTTCCCAAAGGCTTTTAAAGGTTGCCTTATTGTGGAGACCCGGGAGCTTGATGAGTTGTTGTCTTTCTGCGTGCAAATTAAAAAAAACCCTAAAAATCCAAAGCCCCCCTTGGTGTTTTCAGACACTGCCCCGAGGTTTCTGCTTGTCCTGTAAGAATTAACCACTGCCAAAAACTTAATTTTGTTTAGTTGTTCTCAACTGAAGAACTGAACTGTTGGAAAAGGAATGACTGAAACTGTTCAGAGTATTTATTTGCTGTGTTAGATGTGTTGGATAATTTGGGGATTCTTAAAAGAAAGGTTTCAAGGGAGTAAATAATCTTTTTTAATAGCGTGGGATGCTGTTTGCTTCCTCCCCTTCTCTTGTTCAGAATAAAAACGTTTTCACAAATAACACTGAGATGGGATGACAAAAAAGGATATGAAAATGACTCCATTGTTAATTAATTGAAGAAGAATGGGTTTGTGGAGCAAAAGTACATAGGACCCAAAATCTATCTTTGTCCCAGCATAAATGCACTGTTGTTCTATGAATGGACAGAAGACAAGATGAGCTTTTTCTTCCAGTGATCTATTGATTTTATTTATTTATTTAAGCTATTAGGGCTAGTGTTCTCAAGGGCTGCTGAGTGATTATATGGGCAGTATGGTTGATCCATGATTTATTTAATGATTTTTTTTCTTAGGTTCTTTCCATTTTAGCCTTTGCGACTTGGCATTGTGTGGCTTGTTATTAATTGCTTTTAACTGTCTTCCATTCAGGGCAAAGGGAGGAAGGTGGAGAGATGTCACAGTATATTTTTGGAGGCAGAAACATTTAGAAACGTTTTTGGCTGCTATTCTTTAGATGTAGATCTGGATTAAACTTACTTGACTCAAACTGATTAAAATTTTAGTTATTTAAACTTACATTAGGCTAATAAATATTGACATAATATATGCTAAGCATACAAGTGTTTATAACACTTTGCTGTCTATTTTAGAAGTGTGTTAAAATTTCAGGGAAGTGCATGAAGCTGCTTTCTTGTTTCAAGATATGCATGCATGTGAGTACTGGGTGGAGCTTTATTGATTTTAAAATAAAGCAGGGTGATTGCCCAGGCAATTTTAAATTATTTTTAACTCTGAAAAGCGGGGATTGTAAACTGTTAGAATGGCAGCAGTGCTAGACTTCTGTAAGTGCAGTTCTGATTTAATACTCCCCCAGACCTGTATTTGGGTGGATGTTTAATGCAGCCTTGAACTACCAGGTTTTGGAATGATCGGGACTTAACATAGCCTATAGTGTAGTTACTGATTCCAGCCCATTTGCCTTCAAACTTGTTTTTTATCGTGAGGGTGTTTATAAAGCAAAGTTTCCAAACATCTGGCATTAAGAGAAAACCGAAGTGTTGATGTTTCAGCTCAAAGACTTTGGGGATACATAATGTTAAACAGTCTGTTTTCCTAAACATGCAAGTAGACATTTGTGTACCTTAAATGGCAGTAATTCAGATGGGAGCATAATGGTGAACGTGTTCTGCCCAGCTAAGAGAAGAGTGTTGGGCAGTTTTACAGAGCCGTGAGCTTAATGGATGCAAAGCTGCACGAGGAGTGACTGCTACAAAATCCCCTATTGTAATTTCATTTTGTTCAGCTTTGTATGATAAAAAATGAATTTATTTGACAAGAATTCCAGGATTAGAAGTTTAATGTTTTGTTTATAATTAAGGAGACAGACTTTAATAACATAAGGAGGAGTTTGAAAACAAGTCAATGTCAAAAAGAACATGTTGAAAGGATACAATTATTTTTACTGTATTGTGTCCTCAGGCAGTTATTGTTTCCTGCAAAACAGCTTAACAAAAATTCAGTACATCTCTATCTAGCCATGTTTTTGGTGTCTTATTCCTACATTTGTTTAGTGTCCCTATTCTTGGATTCTTTCATCAATTTCTTTTATTTAGCATGGTCTCAGAGGGAATGCATTGAAGCCCTGGGGCTCTCTCAGTTTAGTATTTCTTCTGACAACTAACGTAGCCACAGCCTGATTTTCGGTTTGGAGTGTTTAGGCAGAGAAGAGAAGAAAAGAAAACCAAACATGTCCTGGGCTCTGGGGAGACCTTAGAGGCCCTTCCAGTGCCAAAAGGGGCTCCAGGAGAGCTGGAGAGGGACTTCAGACAAGGGATGGAGGGACAGGACACAAGGAATGGCTTCCCAGTGCCAGAGGGCAGGGATGGATGGGATATTGGAAGAAATTCTTTACTGTGAGGGTGCCTTCAGATTGCCCAGAGAAGCTGTGGGTGCCTCATCCCTGGAAGTGTCCAAGGCCAGGCTGGACAGGGCTTGGAGCAGCCTGGGATAGTGGAAGGTGTCCCTGCTCAGGGCAGGGGGGTGGAATGAGCTGAGCTTTGAGGTCTGTTCCAACCCAAACCATTCCTGTGATCCCAAGATGATGGGAAGCTGGTAGGGGCTGTGGTGGCAGTTCAGGTTCTGCTTCTTGCAGCGCTGGGGCTCCTGCCTCTCACAGGTGTTTGGGCTGGAAGTGGCCGTGGTGCTGCTTCACTTCTCACTTTTCCAGCCTGGGAAAGCACGAGCCATCTCTTCTGGGGTGGCACAGCTGTCGTGTTGCTGCACCACAGGCCCTGTCTGTTCTGAGCCTGCAGCTGAGCCCTGTGGTTTGAGCTGCACGTGCCGGGATGGTCCCAAGGTGGTCGGATGCTCTCCTGCTGAGAAGGGGCTCCTGGCAGAACACAGAGGCTTTGGTTACAAGTTCCCCTCTCCCAGCAAACAAAGCAGGCTTGTTTAACAAACACTCAACAAACAAAGCGGAGCTAAAATTAGAAAGCTTGTTTCATGAATGAAAACTTACTATGAAAATAAACATTTTTAGGGACAATAGAAGAAACTTCTTTTAAAGCACACGTGTTTTGATGGTCCAGATTTTTTGTACAGATACTCATTGATCCTTTGTGCAGATAGCTGTTGCTTTGGTTGCTGTTAAGGTTTAAGCTCTAACACATGCTTGGAACACTGGTAAAGTGAGCCTTTTTATTTATTTATTCACTTTTTAATCTGCAAATGTAAGGGAGACAAGTGGGTTTAGTTTTGTTGGCAGAGGTGCATTACTCTATCCGTGTAATACAAATTGTAGACACCAAAAGACTGAGATTTACCACTGCCTTTTTTCCTCCAGATTTTTAGTCTGAATTACATCCTTGTGTGTGCATTAAGGATACCTTACCTTAAATTTCACAATATTATTTATTCAAGATCCTGCAAAAATGAAGGTTTTACTAATGAACGTTCCTGTGTGTTGTCTGCCTTTGTCCTACTTTACTCTTTTTCTTCTATCCTAAAATTACTGTTAACATCTATTTGCATTTATGTGCCACTGTTTTTGAGGCTGTTCCTTCAGTACTGGGCTATGTGCATTTCAGTGTTGAATGACCAAAGAGAAATTACTTGGCTTTTATTAATTTTTTTATTGCTGGGCTTAAAAGAACTTGTCCAGTGTACCATGTATTGGTAGAAAGCCGTGAAGTTAAAAATCTTGTACTGTTCTGAATTACTGACTTCAGAATATTATTTCTTGTTCTTAGATGTATGAAAGAAACTAGAAATGAAAGAAGCTGGACTGACAGATTTTAAAGCGACCCTGTTTTTCAACATGGTCTAATTGTGTAAAGTTTGAAAACCCTACATAGCCTATCTTAGTCTTAAAGCCAACATCATGCATCTGAATTCTTAATCAGGAGTGTATTTCAACTTGTGAATATCAGTGTTTCACAATTTGCAAAGCTGTCAATTAGTCTGGTATTTATTATGTCTTGAAATATTCCACAGGCTGAGTCGGTAGCTGGGCATGAGAAGCACGAAATTATTTATTCAGTACAAGGCTACCCTCACCCAGACTTCCTTTGGAAGGTCTTATTTTCTTGCCCTCAGAGTCTGGATGGATTCTTGGCAAGTTCTGCGTGGTTTTGGCTGGGTTTTTTAAAACCCTCTTGGAGGCTGGAGCAGGACTTTGGGGAAGTCCAGGACAGGAGTGGAGTTCCCAGTGGTGTGGGATGATCTGGGCGGTCACACAGGGAGAGCTGATCTGTAAGGCTGAGCTGGAAAAGGGGCTCTGAGTGCAGTGAAAAGTTGAGTTTTGGAGCTGGGAGAAGGGAAGGTTTGGGGAACCAGAGAAAACTCTGAAGGGAGTCATTGGAGAGACACTGGGAAAGATAAAGAAAGCTTGGACACTGATGGACATTGGGGAAAAAGGGCTTGGAAGTAAGCACAGAACACAACAGCTCTGAAGGTAGACATGCAGGCAAAGAAGAGTCAAAAATGCCAAAAATGCAGAGAAATTGGGCAGGAAGAAAAGCAGGTTTCCATGTGCCCTGTTGGTGCACAGTCCTGAACAGTTTTATCCAGGAGCTGGGAATGTGCAGTTGGATTAAGCTGCAAGAGCAATGCATGTGTTGTGCATGGATAAAATGAGTAAATGGAGACTTCATAGACACCTGAAAAGTAAATATATAGAATATACCTGCTTTCCTTTTGTCATGCTTTAAAATTGTTGCTTTAGAAGGTGATAAAAACCAGTTTTTGAAGCTGAAGTGAGTCTTAATGTCACAAAATAATTTCTTGTCGTTATCACAAAAGATAAAGAAACTAATTTACATTGGTTCACTGTTTGGCACATCGTAACCACAGCCAATGTTTTTATAAAGTAAAAATAAAAGATTGTGTACCCTGCCCTGACACCCATTTCTATCATGCTGGTGCTTTAATTCTGTTGAATTTTAATTTTCTGCTTCCAACGGTGCAGTTGTACAGAAAAAAAAAATTAAAACATGCTCACTTTCATTTAAATTCTCTCAATTTAATTTTGTTTATCTATTTTTTCTATTAAGTAAACATGGTGTGTGGTGGTTTTACTTTGATAACTACATAGCAGAAGCCTCTTTGGCAGGGAATTAATTTAGTTTTCCTGTGGCATGTGTCCATAAGCTACAGATGAAAGCTGTTCTTTTAGATGTGACTCCAGCCAGTGAGGTATTAATGAATGTTTAATGTTTAAAGCTATTTGATATCAGTGTGACAATTTTGTGTCTGGAAGGGTAAAGCGTGGATGTGATTGATTAGGCTGTGCGTATTTTTCCTGTGATTATTTCACCTTACATAAAATGTAAGAAAACAAGCTTTAACTCCTAATTTCATACACTTAATTTAATGAACTCAAAAAATACTGTCAGTTTATGGCAACCCTTCAAGAGAAAGATGTGGGACCCACATGATGGAAACACTCATTTCTTTTTTTTTTTTTTTTTTTTTTTTTTTTTTTTTTTTGTCTTTTTCTCTTCTTTTGCTTCTCCCAGCTGCCAAAATAAACTCCTTTTGAGATAGACCTAAGTCAACAGAGTTGGTTGTGTCTGTAATGAAGAATTCCTCTTGAGGCCCCCACTTGGGTTTTATCTTTTTGTCATAGTTCTTTTTAATCTCCCTTTCCAAGTTTAATGCTAGGGTCTCCTTAAGAATTTCTGCTGCAGATTCAAAGTAAACAAGATCCATTTCAATAATCGTATGATTTTTATTCCCCAAAACGCTTTGATTTTTTTGCAGTAAAAAGGCAATTAATATTATATTTTTTTCTGTAATATACTTTAAAAAGATGAAGTTGTTGAAAAAGTTGGCTGAAATTCAAGTAAGTTAATAGCCTTCAAATGTACAAGCTTAACTCTTCTTTATTATTGTTTTCCACTTGAGTTTCTCAAATTGTGCTGCTTTTTTTAGCATTCTTGAGTAGCTTCTCTACAGACCAGACAGATACTGGTTGCCAGCTCCAGAATAACTGTGTGGTACCATCTTTAATTAGCTTGTTCCCAACTGAATTTCTAATGGCAATTTCCAGTAAATGTTAGCTGGTTTTATATATTTTATGTACAATCACAAAATCATTTTTCCTGTAAAATGTTTTGAGCACACAACCCTTTGAGTTCCTAGGGGGTCTCAGTCTCTAAATGTGCACCAATGCACCTTGAATCAGAAACATTCCTTGGAATCTCAGTCTCGTGTGGATGTCACTATCCTGCCAGTTTAGTGTTGCTGATACTAAATATTAGTGCATGAGAGAGATAAAATGGCACTATTGGAAGCTATGGAAAGTTTTCATATTCCTAAAAATATTCTTAATATTCTGATATTCTTAATATTCTGGTGGTAGCCTCTGGAATTCCATCCAGCAGAGTTTTCCTGTAAGAACCATCTCATATCAGCATCTCTTTTTTTTTGTGTACATCAAACACAAAGTTTATGTAACAGCATTGAAAGCTAAACTTTGTTTCAATAGTCTGTTTTATTAAAATGCCATTATGTACAGCACAGATTAGGAGATTAAAAAAGAAAAAGAGAGACAGGAACTTTGGGAAATGTAAAGAAGGCAAAATAGATAAATCAGTAGTTTGGTGATGTAAAAGTACTTGGAAAATATGCTTTATGTAAGCTCCATACCTGTAGTATTTCTCTTTGTTTCTCATTCTCAAGAGTTGTCTTCAAACTTGTCTGTCATTTGGATGTTATTATTTCAGCTTTGGATAAACAGTCACCCTAGGGCAGTCCAGAATCCATAAATTTGCTGTTGCTGTCATCAAAGGTCTGGAACCAGAGTACAACAGCAGTTTCAGGGTAAATAATGCACTTTATTGGTCTTGAAGGGACCACTTTGTGATGCTGGTACTGTTGGCTCTGCAGTGTGAAGCACCATCTCCAGGGCAAACTCAGCCTGGTAGGTTTCATCTAAACAGTGAATGCTTCTGAAATCTTAAGAATCACAAATGTAGAGTTTGTGTGTGTGTCTATCTGTCCATCTTTCTTGTTGAGAGTGAGAGGTATGGAGTGGGAATAGGCATAGATATTTCATATTTCATGTCCTGTGTCTGAGTTAGGAGATATTACCTTACACTGGACACCTGCTGGCTTGGGTAAATCTCTAAAGTGCAAAGAATAGGAATAGAAAAGATTGACAACTGCCCAGGTCAAATCTTTAAATTAAATTAAATTTTCCTAAGTATTCATGTAAGTATCTAGTCATCAAGTTTTTATGATGTAATTCCTGAGCATACAGATTTTTTTTCCTCTTTTGTACAAACCTTATCAGTGGCTTTATTCCAGACAAGTGGCTTTGATACGGTGACTTTAGATAAAGAGAGTGGCTTTAGTTGCTTAGAACAAAAGGAAAATGCTCACTTACTGCTCTTTATAAATGAGAAAGGACAATCTCTTAGCAAGGAGTCTTGGAGGAGAGAGCAGGGCTTGGAAGTGGCTGTGAGAGGATGCCCAGGGCTGTGTCTTATCTTTAGCTCTGGACAATTGCATCCCAAGCTGATAAGGCAGAGATGATACAGCAGCCCTCTCTAAGGCTCTCGACCATGCTAATTACTGCTGACTTTAAAACTTGAAACCTGAATTATCTCATTGATTAATGTGGTGGTGTTGGAGAGAAGAGCTGTTGGAGTGTGGTTGTGGATGTGCTTTATCTCGAGCAGCACTTTGTTGGCTTCTTGGATCCCGAGGATGGTGTGTTTGAATATTAATGTGCAGCAGGTCGTAGCTTGGAGCTCAACATAAACACCCAGAGCCTCCCTTGGCATGTTCTACTCAGTGAGTGCAGGGAAAGATAATATTGGCATAAAAAAGGAGGAAGAAGAGCTGCACAGACTTGGAGACTAAAGGGGAAAAGAAAAAAAAAATCAAAGCATGTCCCAAATGTTCCCTTTTACCTCAGTGGAAAGCAATTTTTTCTCTCACAGCCCATGAGCCTTTTCAGACACCTGCTGGCTGCTTCCCAGTATCAAAATCAAGCTAGAAAGTGTTCAATATTTCAGATAATTTCTGTGAAAGAGGACAAGGGGAAAGCAGCTATTTGGAGTGTACACTAAGCTATGAAGATGGCAAAATCCAAACAATTCAGGGGATTGCTAAGAATAGCATGTGCTGGGAAAACAGAGAAAAAGTTTCTGAAGGTATTTTGAGGGGAAGGGGGAGTATTTCTTTAAAAGTACTTCTTTGCAGAGCACCCTAGGCAAATAAAGTGCTGAGATTTACCTTAAATCTCAGTGAAATTTAAGATGAAGTTAATTTAATTCCACTTTTGTGGTGGGTTAAGAGCATGTACGCAGTTAATGGCCAAATAATTACATAATTGCAGGATACTGAATGTGAAACTTGGCTGCCTTCCTTTTTGACTTTTACTCATTATCTTAATCTGTTTTACACTTACCTGAAATATTTTATTTACCTGAGGGACACTATGAAGACCTTCTGAAATGCGTTTTTTTTTAAATATTTAGTGAAGTACAGCCAAGTATGAATATATAGTCAATAATTGTAGGAAATGATTTTGTTTGGCATGTAGAAACAAGTGTCAGAAGTATTTTCTCTTTGAGTTTATCATTAATTATTTCTCTCAATACATTACACGGACTTGGAAAATAAACAAAAAAGAGGTGCAAGTTGGCAAATTATATACAAATTTGCTTTGGACAGTCAGTTTAAACATCATTGGGGAACATTTAGAAAGACAATTAAAAGAAGTAATGGCATAATTAACTGATCTAGATAAGGGTTGAAACTAGATGACCTTAAAGGTACCTCCCAACCAATATTTCTGTTGGAAATACAACATCATAATTATATTTACATTTCACTTACGGGAAACCAGAGAATGTGGGAGAAGGTGGGTGTTTGCTCTGAGTTTCCATGTTTGAGGTGCCTTGGGAAGCACCTTACAGCTCCCTGACTGCCTGTAAAATTCCCTTAACACAGATTTTGTGCCTGTGATGATGTAACTAAATGAAAATGAACACATCTTTCTGAAGAGCAAGGACTGGCTCTTCATGTACTTGAGTTCTGTGAGCTACAAAATAAATTTTGGTTACTATTCGTAACATCTTTTAAGGATTACAACACATTATTCGTTAATGAAACAGAAAGGTGGCTAAGCTCTCAAGAATGCAGCTCTGGGATCCTAAAAATGTGGAGTCTATAATTATTTCAAAGTTTGCAGCTTGGGCAAAATCAGCTTGTTTGATCCTGGCACGGGAGTCTCAGGCAGCCTGGTGAAATCCAAGTTGTTGATTGAGTTACCCCGTGATGTAACTCCTCTTTGCTATATATTTTTTTGTAAGCTCAGTACTTTTTGATGATAAAGGTGAGGTCTCCAGCCATCCCTCCTGGATAAACAGAGCTGCTTGCTTCATTCTGCGCCTGTTGCTTACGGGGTTTCTGTTTGTTTAAAAAGATGTTTAAAACAACGACCGCGAGGTGGGAGGGAATTTGTGTAGGTAATTTTGGGGTGGGGAGGGTTTTGGTGTTTTTCTGGAGTAATTTAGGCCTCGCACAGCTGGATGCCATGTGAGAGACTGGAAGCACAGAGGGGTTGGGATGTGCAGCTCTTTGTCCGGGCTGGCACGGCCGACCTGGGAGAACGCGGCAAGGTCGAGTTACTGGCCAAGGGCTCCCCTGGGGGGACCCGTAAACTCTTATTTCTGTTTATGTAATGAAATCAGGGAGCAGGGGTCTGCTGCAGCACTCAGCTGGGGGATTCCAGGGGGTTGTCTTTCAGGGCAAGGGCTGAATTCAATAAACCCACGGTCAGCCGCGCTCCTGCGCGGGCAGCGCCGCCCAGCTCTAAGGGGTCGCCGCTGATAATTCGGGGTTGCTTTGTTTGTGCAGCCAGAGCACTTCTTTTTAGGCAGCTGGCTGGAACTGGAGATGAAGGCAGTCTTAATTCACTTTTAATAAAAGATCAATGGTTTTATTTTGAAAAAATAGAATACAGATGTAAACTGTACCTGATAAAAGAATTAAATGTGAGTTTAACCCTCCTATTTTGTTTTTTCAGTGCTACTGGTGCTTGACCTTAATTTTTGAGACTATTGTCTTTCTTGGTAGTTTTACATTTTAAGATTTACTTAGGCTACAAAAACAAACTCTGCTGGTGTTTTTCATCTCAAGTGCTTACCAAATCCCTCAGATTTTGCAAAATATTTAAAAAGTAATCTCCAGCCGAAAGTCTCGTTAAAACCTGTGCCCTTCCTGTGGAACAAAAGTTCAGAGATGTTCTGGCCGATTGTAATTTGAAAACTGTAAAACAAAAACCATCATGGTGTGAAGTATTAATTTAGGTTTGGCAGTCTCTCTGTAAAATTTATTTCCAGAAGCTTCCAGTTAAAATGCAGCATGTCTGATTGTATAATGGAAAGCACCTTGAAGGCTCTCTCTTTTATATTATATAGGAGGAAAAATGCCCCAAACATTAGTGACAGTGAAACATCTTGCAGGTATTTTTTGTTAAAAACCAGTCACATTTATGTTGCAATGAGTTGAGTTGGTAGAAGGAACCACGTGCTCAGGAATTTCTCAGCCAGAATAATTTTCAATATTGCTTTTTGGTCAAGCCATTTGATAGATTAGTCAGATATTTATATTTTTGTATGCTTTTCTAATCTTTTTGTATCTTTTATCTAATTTGTATCTTTAACCTAATTTGTACCTGTATTATGTGCTGGGCTGTTGTGCTCCTTGAACAATGCAATTTAAATGGTTTCCCCTCCCCCGTGGCTCTTTCCCCTGTTTCAAAGAAGAAATAGCAAAATTGGAAAAAGGACAGGTTAGCCAGGATGGTTAAGGGTATGGAATACCTTACCTCGTGGTGATGTAAAGAATTTAATTCCCTTCAGGATATTTCTTGGCAAAATGTAGATGCAGGGAGAGAAATATGTGCAGTTGTTTTATATTGACAGAGTTCATTTCATCAGCACATGGTGCTGGGTTTGAGAAGCTGAAACCTGAGACAAGTGCTCAGGGATGGTCTGTAAGATGATACTTTTTGTTGAAAGTCTTGTAGTTAAATATTCCCAAGATGGTCTGGACAACTGAAACAGTTCTACTGTGCAAGAGCTTGTATATAGTGAGATAAGAGAAAGCAAAATATTTTCAGTTGTGAACTCTTACCGTAGACATAATCACTTCTGAAATGAATGCTGATTTAATCTGAAGCCAAAGAGAAATTATTTTCAAAATCACATTTGCGAATCTGATTAAGTTCTACTGTGATAAATCCCTCTGCAGCACACCCCTTTGGGAGATCCCCTTTCTGTTTTGGATTTATGTTGGGTGTATACTGCAAATCAGTTTTAAGAATAAGAAGGAATATAAATATTGTGCTCAGAGGCAATTTATTTAGATGATGCAATCATTTTAGAGTGAGTAATGAAATTTGAACATTCTTCTTGAAGTACAGATGCTCGTGTACATGAGGCAGAATATATGTAGGTGCTCAGGTTTAGGTCCTGGAATGAAGGGAGAGAGCAAAAAGGTAGGAGGTGAATTTGCAGTGGTTTATTTTCATACTGAGGTTTTAAATATTCTGCAGAAAGTAAGTAAATTGAGAGTAAGTGCTTATGGAAAGGGTGGGGGGGAGGCAAAAGCCCTTAGAAATAATTTAATTTGATTTAATAAAGCCCTGTGGGTTCCCTTTTTAATTCTGTCAATACAGACCCAGTGCAAATGCTGTTCATTGGGAAGCTCACCTGGGTACATCCTGTGTTCCCCCTTCCTCTGTGGAATGACTCATGGGATGTGGGTTTGACCAGCAGTGTAAATAAAACACCTTTACAGGAGAACGATCTCACTCCTGGTGTGTTTGGAAACACTTCTGGGAAGGGAGGATATCACAGAGAATCAAGGGCTTCTTTCATTTTTGCCTCTGATTCCACTGAGTGTCCTGGGTCAGTGATGTGTCATCCCCACAGCCTCCTGGGCCTTCAGGGAAGTTTATTAACAAGTTCCTAAATTTGGGGGTAAGAAAACATCTAAAGGAAGTCACCTCAGAACTATTTTTTCCCTTTCTTCTCCAAATTATGGTATTTTGAGGCCCGAAATAAATATTGAATCTACAGTGATGGGTTGGATAATCGATTTTTCCCGTTACTGTGCTGTTCAGTGCTAAAGAAGGGTTTTTAAATTACAACCAAACCAAAAATGCTGCAATGCAGTTAATTTTACACATCCCATTTTATGGCAGACTGTAATGTTACAGAAGTAAGTGGGAAATTTAGAATAGGGCTGCATAGTGATTTTCATGTGTGGGATTCACAAATGTGATAAATTTCAAGATGTGGGAGCAGGAGGTTCTAGGGAGACTGAGTGCCAGGGCTGTCTTTTCCTACAGCCACGAGTTAAACTCCTGCTACTGGGAAAGATTAATTTGCCACTTGTATTTTCTGTGCTTAAGCAACAGCTCTGAAAGACGGTTCCTTGGCTATTTCTGCCTTCTTGGCCAGTTGAGAAAATGTCTTTAAATCAACAAGTGATTATGTTCTAATTTTTTTTAAAATATGACTGAAAAGGCATATTTTTTCCCCAAGTCCTTAAACTGTTTCATCTGAGTAATGATGATTAAAAGTGTTCTCTAAGCACTACCTTCACACAGCTTTCAACTATTTCTGTTTAGAGAGCATAACATTTCAGAGTGGTTTATTTAAAAATGTCACTTCCATTCTCTGGCTTTAGAGGATTTTCTAGGGCCTTGAGGTTTACGTTTCTGAATGGAATTGGAGGAATATTGTTTTAATTTAATATTAAATTTTTCCTTTAATTAAAAAAACAAAACCAACAGCAGTAGTTCCAAGTCAATCCCAGATGTTTTTCAAATGAGAAAGTCATACAGACCTTTTCAGAAAAGTAGCTCAGGTATTTGACAAGGCTCAGCATGAAGCTGGGTCATTTTTATCTTTTTTACATGGACAGTGGTGACTTTTTATCGGAGATAATTCTTGTATTTCCTACTCAACAATTTGCTGTTGGTGGGAAATATATCAAAAAAGTTAATTTTTCTGTAAATACCATGAACAGTCGAACAGTAAGAGTATAAAAAGAATTGGGAATTCTCCAAAACTGGATGTTACTGAATAAGGGTGTCCCTAAAGGAATGTCTTTACCTCCAGGCTGCAGTCACAGGAATTTTGTGTTGTCCCTTCCCAAACATTGCTCAGCTTCATGTAAGGCTTCTTTGCCTTTTTTCAGAGCAGATACTGGGCAGTAAATCAACTTCATCTCAATATGATAATCTGAATTATCCATGTAATGTAATTGATGTGAAGGACTCTTAATGGCATCGACTGCAGGGTGACTTCTGATAATGCCCAGTCTTTTAATTTTTAATTTGTATCCTTACATTTTTTCATTCTCTTTACTGTATGGCTGTTTTTCAAGCTGAGGTGTGTAGTGAATTTGCAAGTTAAAAATTAATTTGCTATTGCCACCATATGGCTCTGAACATTGAGAGTGTATGGATTGCATGAGTAGTGGCTCAAAGACAGAATTTTGACTTAAGTTATAGGCAGCTGAATAATCTTATTTTAAATCAAATGAAGATTTGATTAGGGGAGGTTATTATTGCTGAGGTGGTGATTTTCTGTGTAGCTGGAGGGAAAATAATTAGGGCTGTTTAGTTTCTGGGAATGTCTGCAAAGAATATCTTCTTAATAAATCAACAAAAAAATGGTAGAATTTCACCAATCATTACCTGTAAACTAATCCAGGAAAAGCTCCATGAATTAAAGTGTTACTATTTAAGTAGCAATGAACAAAATGCTCCATCACTAATGTAATACAAATAACGTCCTGCTTACTGCTCAGTGGGGTTTTTATTAGATATATATATATATTTTTTTTTTGTCTCCTTTATTTGCTAGAATTACCAACACTTGAGATGGGCTGTTTTTGGAGGTGCTGAGTTTTTTAGTGTTGGCCCCAACTCAGCAGAACTCCAGAGGATAACTTAAATACTGAGTTCCAGTAAGCAAAGCCAAAAGTTTCTCCTAGTTTTCTCCTAGTTCATCTTGGATATCGTGGAATTGTGTTATGTTAATTTTACATTTTCATCACGTGCCAAGGTTGAGTTTGTGCTCCAGAGATGGTGCTGAAATGACTAAAGCCTGTGATTTCACTGAACACTCATTCGGTGTAGATTAGATTAAAAACCATTCCTTGCTCTTTGGAAAATCAAGTTGCAGCCAGAGTGTTCTTGTGCAATTGATATGACTGCTCTCGTTTTGTTTTGTTTTTTTCCCCACCTTTTCCCCTTCCCAGGGTCAGTACAGGCCCTCTGACCTGCTGTGTCCAGAGACCTACGTGTGGACACCCATTGAGCAATGCCTGCCCCTGCTCGAGCGCTCCAAATACTCCCGCTTCAACCAGGATGGAAAAGCAGGTAAGGTTACAAGGAAAGATATTTATAATTTGCCTGTTTCTAATGTAGCAGATTTATCTGCTGCTGAAGCAGTATGGAAGTCTTACCTGTAAAGGATGAAAAGTGTGCAGTTCACAGCTCCTGCAGCAAACATTAGCAAATTGAGAGTTTTATCTTTTAAGCAATGCTCATTTTAAGTTAATTCTCTCTTATAGACTATGCATTGTTCAAAATTGACACATATTGCTGCCTTTCAGATTATTTTCAAATTATATTTGCTGTTCTGGGCACGAACAAAACCAGTCAAATAATTGTTCCTCACTTACATTCCAGTTGGATGAATGCATAAAGGAATTAAGTTGGAATAAATACAGGAAAGTGGAAGGACTGGAGAAGCTTAAAGGCATCAGGTGCTTTTGTTAAGAAACAAAGTGGCAGATTTAGTTTAACAATCATTTAAACATTGAGTTTAACAGTCCGTGGATGTGAAGAGCAAAATAAACAGCAGAAGCACCTTAAACCTCTTGAGGTAATGTGACATAGTTTGACTGGTTGAAAATGTTACTGACCAGAACACAATGCAGTGATGCTGATGGAAAATAAGGCAATCAGATGGAAAAAACCCATGTGTTTGCTTTAGTTACTGACTCTGGGTCCATGGCAGGCTCCGAGGGCGCTGTGTTAGAGGATGCTTGGTGTTGTGCTTAGGGGGAAAGGGAATAACTTAACTTTGTTATTAACTGCAACTTGTTGAATATCCTCTTTTTGGTGTTTTCTTTCTCCTGTGAATAACAAATGAGTGTGGCTGTGATATTTTTCAGAGATGTGTGGTATTACTCAGCTCAAGAGCATGTAACACTGTGGTCTGTTTCTAGCCACCAAAATACAGATTTACCTGTCCCAGTCTCAGTAGTCTTCAGCAGCTGCTTCTTTCTTTTTACTTTTTTTCTTTTTGCTCTTTTTATTTTTTACCTTTTTTTTTTTCTTTTTCTCCTTTTAGTTTTTATTTTAGTTTTTATTGTAGTCCCAGTGGACTCCCTAGGCAGTTAACTGTTTGAAGGGCAGGATGTAGGTAAATGAAAGGAATTTGAAAAGACTGCTTAAGCAGGACTGTGAAGTTCTGGAAATGCTGTTGAGTTCCTTGCTTTTCCTCACCCTGTGCCTGTTTCTTGGTTGCTCAACAGGAACACTAATAATAATAATAATGATAAGAACTACAATAGCAAGTTTCAAATAAATACATCATTGTTAGACTGGTGAGGGGAAACCTGAAAAAGTTACAAAGTTTAGGAGGAAGAAGGGAATGGTTTTGGAGGCCAGTGGTGTTCAGGATACTCTCAGTATTCAGAAAGAACAGAGTGGTAAACTGGTGCCTGTGAAGGTGTTAACCCCGTGCAAGCTGAGGGGCAGCATCTTCTGGATGGTGTGAAATCCCTGTGGCATAGCAGGGTTTGGAAACCATGGGAAACAAAGCTTTGCATCGTTATCAGCACAGCCTATCTCGCTCCAGACACTGCTGGAGCTGTGACTTGTGTCCTGTGGTTTAAGGAAATTAAAACATAGCTGCACGTTGAGATGCTCGGGGCCTGCTGGGAGCTCGGAGGCACTGGGGGCTTGAGTTGCTGCTCGAAGGAAGCCGTTTCTCACCAGGGAAATCAGTTCCCTTCCTCATCCTTTACTCTCTCCAACAGTCACTAATACGAGTTTAATGAAGTTACAGGGAATTTTTGAAAGAGCAATACAAATGATCATGTGCTTTATTCCTCTGGAATCAGCTTTCTGTGGCACCGTCCATAATTATGTTTGTTAAGTAGGGCATGATTTATCAGGAGTGGGACTTCCAACACTGAAACCAAGAGCAATGACCAGATCCAGTAAATAACTGGGAGAAATGGTGTGACTTCCATTGCTGCCTGGGGCAGTGAAGCAATGGTCATCTGGTGATGGTCATCTTCTAATACTGTCTGTAATGTCAGAAAATTTCAGAAATATTGTCTCATACTAACTTTTTCATAATTAGTATGAGACATGATTCATGGGTTCATCATTTTCCTGAGTTTTTTAATTTGTTTTCCCTCCTTTAAGAAAAAAAAAAATCTAAAAATTTACCTAATAAATTTACCAATATTGGGTTCAGGAGAGTATATTATGTGCTTTGACCTTTCAAACCTCTGTAATATGAAAAAGATTTTTGAGTATTCATACACATTACATTGCAGAGCTCCTTCCTAAACAAGATTTATTTTTACTTTCCTGGAATAAAAATAAAAAGATGCTCATAAAAAGTGGCTTTTTTTGGTTTTTTTTAAGCGTAAGAAAATATTCATTTATATAACTCATGCCTCGGAACAGATTCTTCATTTTTGTTGTCTGTTCACTTTGAAAAATTTAGAAGACCTGGCATCATGTTATAAATGAGAGAGATGTATGAAGATGCTGATATTATTAATCAGTGGCCAGGCAGTTATTTAGAACTAAGTCAGTAGTTAGTGAGGTGGTGCACTAACAGAGGGTTTGGATACTGATGCATTCTGGAAATTGAGATAGTGCTGAACTTCATTTAACAGGCCGTTAGCTGTAAGTCCAGATGGAGATGTGCTAAAGAAAGAAGAAGTTAATTAAAAGGTTGCTCTGCAGTCAGTGACTTTGATAACACATCAAGCTGATGAGCAGAAGTCAATCACATGATGGCATTGGCTGAAATATTCCTGGGCACTCATTAACTTCCTCCTCCCAAAACTGCTAAGAGCTTTAGCCATGAAACAAGAGCAGTATGGAAAGAATTACAAGTAATTTAATGGTATCCTGGCAATATTCTTATCCTTCCAGTTTCTATTTTCTAGACTAACTCAGTGACATGTCTTCTCTCTTTGTAACGACTCTTGAGATTTTCAGTTTGTTGCTCCTGGGAGAAGTCTGTGAAAAATGTCTGCATGAAGTAAAATTTTTATGAAAATCTGCTTTTGGGATGGTAATTAAATTAGTGGGAAACTTCAAATCTTTTTCCTATTGGTGCTGGACTGTCAAGACCTTTAAAAAGCAACTTCAGATGAGGGCAGATACAATCCCAGCCTGAGAGTGGTGGCTTCAAAGCCTTCGTAGTTATGTGACTGTGTCACATAATTTGAGGTGTACATGGTGCCAGCCAGGGTGAACACAGGGCTGTTACCCAAGTGAAAAAGCTTTATCCAAATTTTTAGGCATGGCCTGCAGCAATCCCAGTGGTGGAAGCTGCTTCCCAGCTTCCTGTGTCCGCTGACGCTGCGCGAGCAGAGCTTTGAGAGCTGCACTTCAAAAGGACTTCAGTGCTTTTTCTGTCTTAACCATTTCATTTGCTGAAGTTGATAAATTGGCTGACTTAATACACATCTGTTCAGCTTCCTGCAGATCTAATAATAGAGTGAAATCAAAATGGCATCGAATGGAATACATTAATTAAAATGAAAGTATTTTCTTCAGCGTTGAAAAATTGCACATAACAAAGGCATAACCCAGGCTCCTCTGCCTTTGCTCTGTGTGTTCCTGGAGACAAGACACTCTTTGCTCCAGAGGGTATGGTTAACACAAACCATGATGGATGCAGAAGGGTGGAATAAAGAGAGAGAGAGGCACTTCTGGGTTTCCTGGTCAATTATAGAAGTAGACTAAATTACAGTCTATTAATAGACTAAATAGTATTAGACTAAACTGACCTTTTTGTAAACATCACAGTGAAGGAGTTTCAAAGAGAGGGATCTAAGGAAGTATCTTTGTTGTCTTTCAGAGTTTATGGAGAAATCTTTTGCAGCATGAGAATTGTAGAAGAAATTAAGAATATGGAGACAAAAAGCAGTTTCCTTCAAAAGAAATAAATTTGTCTGGGATAAGATCCTATAGTCAGAGGTAGAACTTACATTGCTGCCTGCAGGTGCTAGGAATGAAGATGGAGTGAAGCAGAGTGTGGGAAGCTTTAGAAGTGGGGATCTCTGATGTGATCAGGGTTTGGGCAGCTGGCAGAGACATGGATGGAAGACAGGGAAAGAATTTTGCAGTAGTTCACACAGGTAGAACAATGAGAAGAAGGGCTTGACAAGAGCAAGCTGTAGAAATAAGTGATGGTAGGATTCAAACTTGAGCATCTTGGTAGATGTTTGTAGAGGTGAAAAAGAGGCTGTTATTTGGGTACACCATCTGAAGAGATTACAAAACCAAATAATTCAGCAACCACCTTCCACTCCTTGTTCTTGCTGCAGACCAGACTTTGCATCTGCCACCTCTGCACGGCAGTAAGGACCTTTTTTTCTTCCAGCAGTGGCAGTCCTTAGAAGACTCAGGCTCCAGACTGTTTCCAGCTGGTGTGAGCCAAAGTGACAATAGGCAGTGGAATCCAGAGGAGATGATTTGTCTGTTCTGTGCTTTCCAGGGATCAGGCTGCGGCCGTCCAGGAGCTGGGCAAGGCTGTGCCTGCCCGAAAGACACATGCAGAAATCCAAAAAGCCTTTAAAATTGCCTCGTGTTCACATGTAAGCCTTAACCATCAGAATGAAACAAAACCTAAACCCAAACCAACACTAAAATCAGTGCCTGAGCTCCCCTTCTCAGGAGAAAGTCCTGCAACACCACACAAAGCTATGGAGAGGTCAGAAAATTCTCGTTTCACTCTCACAAGAATCGCTCTGTAAAAAACCCATTGCATGTAATACCTCATGAGTTCCCAGCAGATCACTAGTTTTTGAGTTACTGAACTAAAGAAAATGACTTCAGATTTCCAGTCTTTCTCTGTAGTAATCTTATAACTTTTACTAAAAGCTTTTACCAGATTTTTAAAACTTTTAGGAATATAAGCTGAAAAAACTCTTGTTTCTTTAGAAATACATCTTTCTGTATATTTTTATCCATTCTGCTGATCATAGTAAGCTAGAGGAGTAAAATGCAAACAACAATCCCAGTATTTAACGACTTCTGAATCCTCTTAGTGGTGATTGCATTATGTATCTTAGTGCTTCTTGCAAGAAACTGAGTGTTATTGGTTCTAGTAAATAAAACTTAAATAAAACCAGAAATCTACAGGCATTTGCAGTTACACAAAACTCTGTTTACTTTAAATATGTTTTTGTGCATAATGCTTCCACTAGAAAAATAATTTGTCACAACTCTTTCAATAACTAAAATTCCTAATGTTGTGTTTTTAAAACATTTTATGTACAATTTAGTGCACTTCGTTGTTAAAGAGTAATTCAAACATGTTTATATTTATTGTGTATGTGAACACAAGTATTTTGTTGACTTTTTTTCTTCCCATCCAGTACAGAGAGTGTTTAATTTTACAATATACTTAAAAATTCAGGATATTAGCATGATACTGGTCTTGTTCCTCCTCGTCCTTTGAACAGAAAAGCCACGATCACATATTTGTGTCCTGAAAGTGAACTGTGGTTGCCATTTGGTCACGTCTCAGAGTTCAGCTCCCTGGCAAAGGGCTGTATCCGTGTAGGAGGGATGTAGGCAGAGGGATTTGGATGTAGGCAGAGGGATTAATGCAAAGGCCAGGATATGTTAATGTTTATAAGGGTGGTGTGATGCAGATTAATGTTTACAAGGATAAATGCACTGAACTTCTTGAGACCATGAAAATGTGGTCGCGAAACTACCACAGATGGAAAACATTAAACCAATTGTTTGGAACTGTGCAATCATCTGATTTGGGAGAAATTGCTGCTTTGTTTTAAAAGAACTGATGCTTATAATTTTTATTTTTTTTTAAGATAACGTTGTGTATTTCAGAGAGTTGGGAAACAGTTTAAATAAACTCTGATAGATCACGAACTAAAGTCTTCTAAAGAAGTAACTTTCCACTGTTATCAGAGCCATAGGTAATAAATTTGAGTTCTTTAACCAAGAAAAAGACAGATATACCACTTCTTTCCAGCAGCTCCTCTAGAAGAGCCATCTTACAAGTTTCCCTCTGTTTCTAATTAAGTTAGTGAACACTTAGAGCCATCAGAATGCATATTTCTAAATCCAGTGTGATCCTTTACTGTACAAGATGTTTAAACAACAATGAAGATAATGCCAATAAGGTATAGCCAGGCACATTTTTCCCTCACTTTTTAGTATGTTTGGATTAAATTGAAATGACTGGGGCATGGGGTTTATCCTCATAGGCAGTGCTTCTGTAATAAAAAGGAAGTGTTATTCTCTTAATTTGTGGGCCCTAAGCAACAGCCCTGGCATAAATTGATGTGGGGGTTAGAAAATGCAAACTTTAATAAATATTTGTGATTTAAAAGTTTGTATTTATTGATATTCTAAATCTATCTGCTTTTAACATATATGTAGCAGACTAAACTAGTACCCCTCAACTCAACCAGTGTCTGACATCTGGTGTGGTTCATGAAACCTGTGGCTTGGACTGGAAAATTCGCAAAAATATGTGTTAATCCAAGATGACCATCATAGAGATTGTGAAACAAATGGATGTGTTTTGAAATTGCTTTTTTTTTTTTGAGGACTTTGCTTGAAAAATAAAGATACCTTGGCATACTTCACTTCTCTTTGCATTGAAGAGATGACTCCTAGATGGGTTTATGCTCATGATACCCTTGCACCTTTCGAATGTTGTGATACTTGATTTTCTAGCAGAATAATTCTGCTTTTTTTTTTCCTTTTTGGTGAAGATTCAGGGGAATGTGGGGAAGGGCACGGACTGCCAAGTCCTGTAGGAATCATTTTCCATATGCAGGAGGCGTTAGGAGCACAAGAGCAGGAATTAAAAGTTCAGTATGTGGGACAAGTAGAGCGCTCGTGCAGATCCATTTCGTGCTGAGGACAATGCGCATGCGGGACTGGTTTCCAAATGTGATAAAAGTTAACAGCTGTAATTAGGCACAGGCACAGAGCAGCCATGGAAGGGACACCACAGGCATGTGCTGAGCCACACTCCAACATCCACCAGGGAGCCCTGTGCCAGGGTCAGACCTTCTGGAATGATCCTCGTTCACTCCATGCTCTGGTGACATCATCCCAACTCCTCACGTGGAACGTAATTGATTCCATGTTCTAATTAATTTAGCCAGCAAATTGATTGCTGTAATCTGATTTATTTAGCTGATAAGCTACTGCCAATTGCTTCAATTTTTCCCATTCCATGGAAACGTTTGCGTTCGTAATTCTCAGCTTGACTCTCGTCTCTGCTCCTTTTCCTCCTCACATATCAGTCTCAGTGAGGACTTTGCCCTTCTTTCTGAAAGATCCTCTTGCTACTTTCTGCCACGTTCACTTCTATGCAGTTCAAATATTTTAATAAATAGTATTTAACTCTTTTGCTGCTTCAGATTTTTTTTCCTGTTTTCTTCCCATTGTTTTGGAGCTGTAACTCCTTAAAGCATAACCTCTGAGTTTTTCACTGCTTTTCATAGAAGAATAGTATCATGGAATGGCTTGGGTTGGAAGGGACCTTAAAGCCCATCCAGTGCCACCCCTGCCACGGGCAGGGACACCTTCCACTGTCCCAGGTTGCTCCAAGCCCCGTCCAACCTGGCCTTGGGCACTGCCAGGGATCCAGGGGCAGCCACAGCTGCTCTGGGCACCCTGTGCCAGGGCCTGCCCACCCTCACAGTCACTTCTGATTATATTCTTGAGATGGCAGGTCCCTTGCTAAAGTCTCTGCAAAGATATCTGTGCAGTTTTCATTCCCTGTTAGCCAGTGACTTAGAGTTGCTTTCATGTGCTGTTTCCAAGTGCTTGTTGGATTTTAACCATGATTTCCTCTTCTGTCTCTGAAGAGAAATGAATAACTCAAAATGCAGAACATTCCTGTGCTGTTCTAAATAACTGGGGTACTTCAAGGAACAGAAAAGCTCAGCTAACAAAGGTTCTGAGAGGCGTGGAGGACACACATTGATGCAGCAGAAAGCTTGGTCAGGCTCCCCAGAATCAGAGCTGGGCATTAGAAATGCCTGTGGGGTCCATCAAAAATGGGTCAGGTCATGAATGAGCCTGTAAAGCTTTGATTTTGCTAGTTCTGATATGCAAATCTGCCTCCTGCAGACTGCTGAGGGCCTGGAGGCTGCAGTCAGGGAACCTGGGTTAGGGAGAGTGCACTGGAATGGGAGGGAATCACAGGAATGTGAGAGCATCTCGCAGTGCTGCTGCCTTCAAAACAGAGCTGTACCTGCCGTGGTTCTGCTTCTGCCCTTTGTCTGCACAGTGCTCTTAAACTAAAGGCTGGAAGTTGATTAGATAACCAAAAAGTGTAGTTAAAATGAGGAAAAAAGAAAAAAACCACCCAAAGTGCCCTGGGTGTGTAGTTAACAATCTTCATTGGCAGTTCACTTTCTCATTTCTCGTATCTGAAGTCATCAAGAATAGTGTTAGAGATTTGACTTCTTTTGAAGTGACAACTTCATTTTGTCCTCTGGAAGAACATCTAAAAGTAAAAAAGTTATCTTTGTCAACTTGCCATTTGACTAGATTATATTCCTTTTTTTGTTGTTGTAGTATCTTGAATTTGGAGACACTGGATACTGTTTTCAGATGGGAACTGTTCAGTCTCATTTAACTAACGTTTTCCCAGGTACTACTAGGCACTGCCTTCTTAAAAAGCAAATCCTTGAAGAAATATCGTTAGCAGTCCTTGGTAGGAGAAGAGGAAATGGCCCCAAGTTGAGCCAAGGGAGGTTCAGGTTGGATATTAGAAGAAGTTTCTTCATGGAAAGGGTTGTCCAGCACTGGAACAGGTGCCCAGGGCAGTGCTGGAGTCACAACCCCTGGAGGGATTTAAAAGCTGTGTGGTTGTGGCAGTTGGGAACATGGATTAGGGGTGGGATTGGCAGTGCTGGGTTAATGGATGGGCTTGATGATCTTAGAGGGCTTTTCCAACCGGAATGATTCTGTCGTTCTGTGATTTAAATCTTGCCCTTCAGCAGCCATTTTCCAGTCACCTTTTTTCAAGATAAGCTATTGAGGTAGGCTAGAATGATTGTATTACATGAGAGCTCCCCAAATAAACTGGGAGTTTTATAGATACTGTTTTATGTGCAGTTTTTCAAACGTGTCCAGTTGGATTTTAGTGCTGGGCAGCACGGGCAGGGATCGTTCCCAGGTAAGGCAGAAGCCGTGAATTAGAGCTGAGCCCCCGAGCTGCTGTGAGTTGCTGCACTGACAGGAAATGTTTTCCACTGGCCCCTGCCCGTGTTTACTGCAGGAATAACGGGAGTCCCAACACAATGAGTTATTGTTTCCGCGGCACAGCGGGGCGGGCGCGATCCGGCCGCTGCTCCTCGCCGTGGAGCTGCACATCACAAACCAGTTGTAGGAGTCCAGGCACAAAGCCCAAAAGTTTGGGTTGGAAGATGCCTTCAGGATTTCCCCCCGTTGCAGCTTCCTGTCCTTGCCCATTTTCAGGATCCCTGTACCTGTAAAACTGTAATTCCCCTGTTTTAAGGATCATCGGTGATGTTTTGATAAAGGTGCCTTTTTCCACTTACAAACATGTTCTTTTTGAACAGTGGTTCCAAAAGTTCCTTTTTTTTTTTGTTAGAGTAACTGCAAAGATTTGGCTGATTGAGAATATCCTGAGCATTTTACTGTACTTCCTTTGTGACTTGTGCTTTCTGGTTTTAATTAAGAATTCTTTTCATGGAATTTTTGTGTGTTGTTGTTTATGCTTCATTTTAACTGTGCTCTTATTTTGGTTTGAGTTAGTATTTTTGTACCCCAAGGCATAGGGGTCTTTAATATTCCTTCATGTATGAGTCTAGTTTGAAAGAAGCAATATGAGAAAAAGCATGTTTCAGCACACTGTTTTATATAAATATGCCTGTTCATGGGTATTGCTGATTGTCCCTTTTGTTTTTGAGGATGACATCCTATACTTTGCTGGTGAACAAAAGAAATTAAGCTTTAAATTGAGTAAGAAATGAGCTTAAATTCAAAGGTCAGAAAGATTTGGCTTCTGACTGCAGTGGAATAATTTTCGATTTCCAGTAATTAGTATCTCCCATGTTTCAGTCATAAAATTTGAAAAGTTAATGTGTTTCTTCCTTTTGCAGTTTCTTTGTTTTAAAATCATTTATCATTAACTCTGACAAGGTCATGTAAACCAGATGTAGCTTTTCTTTAAAAAAAAATTCAACAAGGCTGTAGTGTTTCTCAGATAAATTAACATCACCATGGTGTAACCAGCAAGGGATGGTGCTTCTTTTCATCATTTTTACACCTAGTTGGAAGGCTTGAGTATCATGGAACTTTTAATCTCCCTGTAAATTGAATTTTTAATTTTTTTTCTTTGATTGTAAAAATGAGAATGTTCTGTTCATCTTTAAAAACTATCCAAATCCTAAGTGCTTCAAAACTGAAAATTAAAAATCACAAGCAACATGAAACAAAATCAAAACCCCAGCACATCCATGGGCTGGAAATGCAGCAGTTGTCAAGTGTTTATCTTCATACTTTTTGTTCTGTGGATTTAAGGCTTAGAGGTAAAAATTTGAGATTCCATTTTTAAGCAAAATGAAAACTTAATTTATAATGTGAGTTTCCTTCAATGTCCGCTTTCAAAGTGAATCACAGGTTTCAGGTAATGGCACTATTTTAAATATTTTAATTTTTGAATTAGGTTTGGTTCTTTACCTTTTCCTTTCTTTCTTTCACTCTTTTATCCTGCTGTGGTGGGGGGAAAAATCCAGGTTCTCTGTGTGGTATGGATGCAGAATTACAAAGTGACGATGGCCAAATGCTTTCATTATTCCAGGGAGTTAAAGGAGCATTTAAAGAAATGAAACTTATGATCAAAACCAGCATCATTTCAGAGTTTAGCAGGAGTTCCACATTTCCTTTTTGTGAGTTAGAAATGCCAGCCCTCAGTAAGGCTTCTTACTAATTCTGAGTCCATTCTGTACAGAAAATGTAAGAAATATTTTCCTGTGACTAATGGGGGTTGTTTTGGAAGTTGGCAGTTGTCCTTTCTCCTATTTAGAAAATAGGAAAGTCAATAAATTTGTGACTTTACTTTTAATTATTTCTCCACTTGTTTTCCTGTAAATGGAGACAAGCACTTTAAAAGAAAAGTTAGGTTGCTTCCAGATCTAGATTATACCCCTGAGAAATGTAAAAATGTGATTTTTGTGAGGAGTCTGTCCAAGGGGAGAAGGGAAAGAGGTGCCATGGCTCTGAAGAGGAGCAGTACAGGATACTGCAGCTCAGGCTGCCCTTCCTCATCACTGTTGATCAGAACCAGCTTGGCCTAACTCAGCCACCACCAAAAAGCTGATTTAGGAATAGTTTGCTACAGAAACTCTGAGCCATCACCCTTTTCCCAGCGTGGTGTTGGCTCCCAAGCTCTTCCAGAGCTCCCTCTCCACTCCCAGTCTCACTTGTCCAGCTTTGCACGTGCTTACCCAGCTTTCTGACCAGATGGAGCTGGTTTTCACTTCAGCTTATATTAGGTAGTAATAATAAAGGTCAATGCATGTGAAGAATAAAAATATTTGGATGTGGGCTTCCCAAAATAACGTTAGAAAAATGCTAATCCACTCCTGAGATGGAAGAAAAAAATCCCGACCATGAAATTCTGGATTTCTCTAGAAAAGCACACTGCTGTGCACCTTGCTGCTGCTGTGAATGAAAAGGGTGAAATCACTCCTCCTTATTTCATGCTGGTATTTCAGCAGGAATGCATATCAGCATTTGAAAATGGTGTTTTGGTTTCAGGAGGGAGCTGGTAGTTTTAGGGGGAAGTTGATTTGGGTTGTGCAAAGAAATAAGGACTGGACTGTACAGGAGTTTGTCAGGCTTGCTGCTCCTCACGTTCCTCCTCATCCCTGGAGTGGAAAAGCCTTTTTGGGGGTGAGTGCAGGCTGAGGCTGCCTTTGAGCACTTGTGGTGAAGGTGGATGTGTGAGCTGGGTCAGGAGCTCAGAGCAGTGCCTGCCGAGACATCCCACTGCAGGGAGAGGCTTTGGACCACTCCTGCTCCTGCCTTTGTTTCCTGCTGGTACTTAGCAACCTGTCTGATGTGCTTTGTGCTTTCAGAAGGGAAATCCTCCATGTGTGAATTCCATTTAACGGTGGTAAGGGGCTGGGAACAGAACATTTTAACACCTCTGTGCAGTCTTTATGGGGTCACGGTGGCAAGGTTGAATTATAAGTGAAATCTCTCCTATATTCAAATTTCAATCGACAACTGCAGCATAAATAATTCGCTGCTTTAGGAGCATAGGGGAGAAAAGAAAGAAGTGACAGGTAATTTATTCAACAAGAATTCACCTGTATTTTTAGCTCTGAGACTTACAGGATAATATTTCTGGTTTCATTTGGCAGCTGGAGTTGCCCAGTTTCCTAAGGTTACAGGAACTTTCAATCTACATAATTGATTGCTCTGTATTTTGTGTAGCTACCATCCAGGCTATATTGACAGATGTAACTGAACGAAAGGAGGAAACCTTGTATGTTTTTTATGTCAAATGACAGTGTCTCTTCTGTAGACTACAATAGATCAACAGCTCAGGAGGTGAAAAATTGGAAATTGTGAGGAGGAAAAAATAAGCTCTTTTAAAAACCTTTTTAGTGGTAAAATACTGCATTCAGTAATTACAGTAATGACTAAAATTGCCCTAACATACTGCTCCACTATCTGATCAGTCAGGGTCTTTCCAGAAATGGAAGTCAGTAAATAAAATTTCTTTACTAAAGCTAGGAAATAATAGGATGGCTTTTTTCTTTTTTGCAGCAAGGAACTTTATTTAATAAAGCATTTGGTCTCGTTTTGGATTGTGATTGCTGCTGTATCCCAGCATCAGCCACACGGGGAAGGCCTGTTAGAATTCAACTGGGAAAGCAAATTTTACCATGTGCCACTCAACAGGAGCAGATATTTAATTTTTCTTATTGGGAGAGTAATTTCTTTGTTAAAGTGTGCCAAGAATCTTAATAAAATCTTAAATTTATTCTGCTTATGTTTAAATTGTGTTTAAAGGGAATAGTTTCCTGAATTCCTATGGTGTTGCCTCCAGACCAGAAGCAACTGAAAGGTGGTTGAATTTTGACTTTCAGATTTGTTATGATGTGACACAAGTTCCTATTTGCCTTCTCTAGAAGCTTAACTACGTACGTGAGATTATTTTACTTACACTTAAGATCTCAGTAAAAGGTTTCTTTTTCAGGTGGAGTTTAAATGACATACATTTAAGTACTTTTACAGAAGGTTATTTTTGTTATTAAAGCTTTGATTTTGAGAGGAGTCAGTCTAATCATTGTAGAAATTTGGAATGTTGTTTTTCATGGCAAGGAGGCAACGAGTAAAAGTGGAGTAGAGGCACAAATGGTGAGCAGCAAGGACAGAGTTCAGCTGAGCCAGGAAGGCTGCAGTGAAACCAAAGGTACAGTAGCTTTAGTCACTCAGAGAAATCAGATCTGGGGCCAGCAGCACTGCAAGCCAGAAGATGAACTCACCCAGAGTATCAGGCTTTGGGAGTGTTTGAAATCAGTGAGTATCAAACAGTGAGTAGCAAACAGCTCTGAAGTGCTTCTGGCACGGAGCTGTGAGGGCTCAGCTTGGCCTAAATCCATCTCAGGGCACAGACTGAGAGTCAGCCTAGAGGTGCAGCAAATACAAACTTCCCAATCTAAGAAGTTAAAATGACTTTACACTTGTGTCACCTCCAGAAGCTAAACTTGCAATTTTTTTCCTTGGTGAACTCTCAGGAAGGAGGAGGATGGAACAGAAGAGGCAGAAGGGCTGGTAGTAAACCCAACCTATTGGGATATCAGGGAGGTGTTGGCCACACATCAAAACCCTGATGGATTTCAAAGAGGGAGAGAAAGCCATAAAGTATTTTTGACTTGGTGTTTATCTAAAGCAGTTGCCAACAGTAATTAGTGGAGAGCACAATCTTAGCAAGCACTACTCAGATTTTCTTCCTTCAAACCGTGTTTTCCTGGTTAAGTCTTAAGAAACACATTGTGCTTTCATGTCAGGAATCAAAACACAGATAAAAGTGATGAAGTCATTCCAAACTTGGTACAGCAGCCTTCATTAAGTTTCACATACTAAATTCAGGCAATCAGCAGAAAAAAGTTTACAGGCCATTTCTGTGGATGAACGGGGGCAGGTTCTTCAGAATGTCTTGCACAGAAAAGCATTTCATGGCCTCCTTTGTCTTAAAACATAAAGAAGCATTAATAAAAAGCAGAAAGGAGGTCCAAAAGGAAGTCTTTGCATAGTTCATGTCCCAAAATACTGCTGTTCCAGTAAGCATTTCTATTATTACTGGAATTTATATGGTTCTATTCTCAAACTCTTGCTTCAGATTCCGTGTTGACTCATCTTGGTGACTTTTTTAAACCCAAAGTTCAGAAAAGTCCAGGATTTCTTTTCCCACTTTATTGTAATAATTTTACTAATTTATCCTGCAGTGGCCTCAGATGTGTGGCACTTTCTCGGAGTTTCTTTAAAGAGTTTTCTAGCACTGTAGGCAAATTCTTCTGACACACAGCAGCTATGTAGCATTGTTATTCAGCAGTAGAAGCATCAATGGGGTTCATAAAAATAAGGAAGTTTTAACTTGTTCAACGACACTCTTATGTGTATGATTCTGGATAAATTAAGTCACAAGGGTATGTGAAGGGAATAAGGTTTAACTGTGGTGTGTGTATCTTTGAAGAGGAATCGTGTTGTACCCACCCAGGGAGTGCTGGCACTGCTCACCCTGTTGATCTACAGAGCTCAGGGATCAGTCTTGAAGTACGGACAGGTAACTCCTAGAATGAAACCAGAAACCAGTATAAATGAGTGAAAAATGTGTTAGGGCTGGAGGGCCAGGGAGTTTCACCTGGGAAGGTGGTTTATTGCCTGCTGCTTACCTAAGGAAAGAGCCTGGAGGCTTCTTGCTGGTTTCAATACGTTTGTCCCAGTTGGTGCTGGTGGGTTTTGCAGTAATGGCAAGTCTCTCCTGGTCGGTTCTGTTTGAGTCTTTCGCAGACAGGGTTTGACTTCTGGCTCCACGAGCACTAAATTAATGTGAATTTTAAAATACAGCAGTAGAAGTGTATTCAGAAATGCCATCCATCACCATTAGAAACGTGTGATGCACAATTTACCTTTTCACACATTGCAAGCACAGTTCCTTTGCAGGCTGGGTTTTGTTTTCAGCCATGATTCAAGACTGCTCTGCAGCTCTGCTCTGCTTTCATCTGCAGATGACTTTCCTTACTTCACGCCATTTTCATTATGCATATTGAAGTCAGTGGCACAAATTAAGGTGATGTGGACACCATAAATAACTGGATTTTGTGTTCTCTGATTGCCTCTGCAGTCGATGAAGGTCGCCTGAAGGAGCTGGGCAGGGTGAGAGTGCTGCACAAGAGAACCGTGATGCCTTACAACGTGTACAAGAAGAGGAGGAAGGGGCCGAGTGACGAAGCCAGCGTTCAGCAATACGCCAGCCTGGTGGGACAGACCTGCTCGGAGAGAATGCTGCTGTTCAGGAGTTGAAAACCCACGAAATGGCATTTCAATGGCACTACATTTCATTGCACTGCCACTGGGTGATCTGTACCATAGTCGTGTGCTGGTGTGCCCACTCAGACAGGCTGAAACACAGGTGTATAGCCAGGCTTATGTCCATACATGGTACTGTGTGTAAAGGCCAACTCCAATAAACCCTACAGTACAGCAAGGCTTTAGCAATATAAGTTTAGAAAAACACGCTTGCAGTATATTTTAATTAAGTAGTTCTAGCCTTTCTATGCATTATGGATAATTCTAAATATCTAAGCAAAATGAAAAACAGGTGTCTTTTTTGCAGTAGAGACGAAGGTTGACTAAATCTAGATTAACAATCATTAAATTACAGACATTTTCAAATAGCACCTTGGATATCTGTCGTTAAAATTCTCTGTGAAATTCGTGCTCGCATTTGTACTCTCCTAAAACCTTGCAGGAGGACTGAAATGTGCTATTACTTTCTGGCATGATACAATTTTATTTCAGCAGTACGGTCAAAAAACAGGAAGAAATTATTTTCACTGCACATTCTTCATTTGTTTAAAGCAGTCAGTGTCAGAGGTCCTAGTGAGTCCTAGTTCGTGGTAGGTTCTCAGTGGCAGGGGATGCAGTGCTTTGGGAAACTTTCCCCTTCAGAGAAGAAGCAGAACAGTTGCACTATAAATATACCAAAGATATGCAGCCAAGTGGCACAGTGGTTTTTGGTATAAGCCTTATCCTTTGTCTAACAAGAGTGGGTGTTTCGATGCACATGGCTAATGTGAAATAGAGCTCGGAAGGTTTATCCTGGAGCTCTCAGTGCACACTTCAGAACTGTGCTAACAAAAAAAAAAGACATAAGGTACCACTGCTGGGTTTTGTTGAAGGTGCTTTTTTTTCTGCAGAATTGTACAGGAAGACTTAAATACCATATTCCTGCTTTTTTACTGACTGTTTTGTTTCTGGTGCAGCAGCTCACGGGTTAACATCTTTAATAACATTTTAGTAAATACTTCTGTTGGAAACACAGGAAGTTGTGATCCTTTATGAAAGCACTTTATTATCTCTGTCTATTATATGAACGTTGTCTGTGTCCCTATCAAGTCATACAAGCTGTAGGAATTTGGGGAAATAACACTGTTGTATAATTCAGTAATGTATTACAACATTGTAACATTAGCAATGCATTTGTGTTCCTTATCTTCTTGGATAACAGGGGCTGGTATTTACCTTGAATCAACTTGGAGTTTCCTGTTAGCCTTTGAACAAAGATTCTCATTCAAGGATATATGGGTGGTTTTCCCCCAGAAAGGAAACAAATTCAGTTTTACCCTCTGAGGGTTACATCTCCTATCATTCATGGGTTCATTGATTTAATTTTAAACACTTGGCCAATATTATTAATCATTAATTTTTATGTGGAGCAGACGTAAGAACTTGGGGAATCAAGTGCAATGCAGATTTAACTTGTTTTTTTCATATCTGTTTGATATGAAATTAGTGTAATATTGTAATTCTATTGATAGAGAGTACAGCTTGAATAGCAACTTTAAAAAGTCACTTTATGTTTTATTAATTGGGCTGTATAGTATTGATCTACTCCCAGTCTGCAGCAGAAGTGGTCATTCATGTCAGCATCGTATCTGGTGTGTGCTCACCTGTTGCCTGGTACTGAGAAGTTTCTTTGCACTGTACCTTCTAGTTTGTCCATGCCTTACCTCAGCCTCCTGCCATGGGGAGAACCACTAAATAATCCTCATGAAGATTATTGTGAAGAGTTCCTTTCTGTGGAGAAAATAACTTTTACCACTCTGCCCAATAGTGGAACATTTTCTGCCTACACAACGTGCTGAAAAGTGGTGATGCCTGTATGGCTTGCAACCAAAATAAATGAGAAAGACCTTTTATATGATATAAAATCAGTTAACAGGCACTGAGGAATTTCACTATGAATTTGCAAGGTTTTAAATATTATCAAAGCCATTTAATGATGGCCTCGCTGAGCTCCTGGAGAAAGAAGTTAAAGTTTCTGTTAAATCTCAAGGGAGCAGACTTAATGTCCCCACTGAGAGTTCCTGGAGAGCTCCATCTCTCTGTGCCCGTATTTGTCACTGATATGCCTTGGATTAGACTTTTATCTGATGCTCTGTTCCTCTTGGGGAGCTGTTAAGGACTGCAGTTAAAGGAAAGTGAGATAAGTATGAACCTGAAAACTGAGCACAGCTTGAAGTTGTCCTTAGTGTGACCACTGGAGGTAAATGACCCTTTCCTGTGAGTCTGAAATGGTGCTTTCACTCTCTGACCTCCACTGGGACTGCAGCACCACGGCAGACTGGGCTCCTGGCTCTCACTCAACTCAAATATGGATTTATATTAAAAAGCAAAACCTGGCAACACTGAGATTAACTCAAAAACTGAGTTCGTCTGATGTGGTTTGCTGAGATCTGACTCACTTTAGTGTTATTTTAGAAGAAAACTGGTGCAGTATTTTTGAGGACTGATACCTCTATCCCTGCTTTTAGAAGGGGGACCGAGGCTGAGGATGAAGTTCTGTAAATTTTGCCTGTGACTCCAGTGGAGCTGAAAATTCACCACTATTACAATTTTATTTAATATTATGTCACTGACAATTATTGAATTTAGAGATATGCAACTTAGCACAAACTATTTTATATGAGTTTTTTTTTAGTGTAGCTGGTTTGTGAGAGTCCATCCCCAGTGTAAGGTTGCCTTGTTCTGTCATCTGTTGATAAATGAGCATAAAATAATGGTGATAAGAAAACGCAGAGTTGTGACCAGTGCTAAAAAAATGCCATTTTTTGTTTTAATTGGAAAGAAATGAGAAGCTTACACATTTCCAGCATCAACACGTGTCAGTAAATGCAAAAGAACCCGCATGTTGAGTTTGTAATTGCTTTTTAGCAGGCCTGTTTGACTTGCAAGTGTAGAAAATAAAGTTATTTCCAGTCTCTGTGAATTATTGTAAGAAATAATAGCTCTGAATGTTATTTCTGCATTAGTTTGTAGGGATTTCATTATCCTGGAGATTGACCAAGTGTCCAGTGAACAGCAAAATCAAAGAATCCATCAAAGGGTAGCAGTGATTAGAAGGGATACCTGCAAGTTTAAAATCATGTTAAAAAGGCATGACCTGTTTTGGAACTAAGTCTAGTTCCAGCCAGCCAGATTAATGAATAAATTGCATGAAATATAATTTATACTTCTTTTCTGAATAGAATAAAATAAAATAAAATAAAATAAAGAGACTTTTCACAAATGGAGACTAGACAGGAGTAGCTATTTATTTGAGTTCAGCTTGGTGGAACAAAAACCTGTCCTGAGTTAAGGAGCCAAACCAGCAACACAAATTTGGGTTGTGTGCACAAAGATAACCAAACATTGCTTTGTTTTCTGACGGAATGAGGCAGAATTCCAACAAATTCTGGATTCCTAAACGAGACTTTTCTCGAAGCCCAGCACCACCATGGCTTGAAATGTTGGTGGGACTTCTTCTGTTCCATTGCTTCTCTAGAGTCTACATCCATCAGTCTTCTTGAAGTCCTGTGAATCTTTGCCAGGTGATCCTTCTGAAGCTCTAGCCTGATCAGCCACATGTTTTTGAATTCCTTCTCATCCTGGTTGTCCCAGATAATCCTCCAGACATGTATTATGTGCTGTCCCAATCAGACTCTCCATCTCCACTCAAGCCTTAATGTGTCCTCCTGCCCCTTCTGTCCCAGCCCTGCTACAGGATGAGTCTGCATTTGGAAGGGTGGAGGCAGTTTTTAGGGCAGAAATCATCACTTTTCAGGGAATCATCAGCATTTCCCAAGGCATTGTAGCCACATCTTGTACCCAATATATTTATAAAGCTGCACCTCCAGAGCCTCCTGTGTGTAGTCCTAAACACTGAGTGTAAAAAGGCTGGATTGCTTTCCCATTCACCAAATTATTTGGGGTTTTTAGGTTAGTCAAAGTGATGGGTGGTAGGAGCAGATGTACAATAGTAACTCATCCTAAATGTAGTTGTGGTCAGTGGGTTTCTGAATAAAAGTGTTCTAGAAATTAATCTACTGTATGCATTTTATAGTACATTTAAAGCTCATCTCGTGAGAGCTCTGTTTTCTAGCAGCATTAAAATAAGAATGGAAATGAATTAAATTAACATATAAACCTCAGTACAGCATATATTAATGCTCTCTGTATTAATACAGAACAATCTTAACTCTGAAAATGGCCTAACTGCTCATGTCAGACAAGTAGCAGCTCAGAAGCTTTCTGGCTGTATTCTTTCTGGTTATGTTTTACTGTTTTGATGTTTATTCATTTCCTTATTATAACTATTCCCATCAGATTTTTGTGCTTCCCATCAGTTATTTCCACTTCAGTTTTGACACATAATACATGTGTCTGCCAAAAGTCCTGCTGAGAGATTGCTATCAGGACAAAAGAAAGTGTTGGAAAGTCTGTTAAGTAGTGAGAAGAGAGCAGAGTCCACAGGGACAGTCAGTCTGCAACCTTTGTGCTGCAGAAAAAGCAGGATTTATTTATAATTTAGTCTGCTGCAGGCTTAAATAAATGTGTCAGATTTCATTCATTTCCCTTTGTCTGTGACATCTGATTGTCATTGTCCAGGAAGAATCAATGGGGCATTGTGGAACAGAAAAATAAATTAAGGGCAGTGCACTGCAGTTATGGCAGAAAGCTTGAGTTAAGGAATGAAATCACGTGAATTCTGTTGGAATTCTCACTCCATGTCTGCAAAAAAAAAAGTGCAGGGGACTTCCAAAAAGTATTTGTTGCTTCTCACCTGTGTCCTCCAGGAGCAGAGCAAGGACACATCCACCACCCCGAGAGGATCCCTCTCTGTGAGCATTCATCTCTGACAAAGCTCCTTGGACTGATTCTGTGCAGTAAATACTTAAATATTGAAAGCTTTGAATACCCTCTATCGAATTTTCATCCTTTTGGTTGCAAGTGGCCCTGGTTTGGTTGGTCCTGCCTGTGCAGGGCCATTGCTGAGGTTCCTCTTTGCAGCAGCACCACACCTATTTGAAGTTTGTTGCCAGCTCAGCCTGCTGTGGTTTTTCTAAACTAACAAATCCCGATTACCTTCCCAAAATTTGTATTTTTGAGATAATTTATTCAGCTTTCTTAAGTATTGCCCCACTCATCCACCTTCGTAGGGCAGTGCCCTAGTGCCTGCTGCTCCAGGAATTGAAGCAACATTTATTTCAGTGTTTTACATTGGCAAAAAATGTTGCTTTTTCAAAATTACAATCACTATCCTAACTGGTTTTTCTGTTTAACACAGATCCCTATTTGCTGTTTATCTCCCAGGCTTCAGTAAAATATGGTGGAGAACCAACCCTTCCTGTCCCAGCAAACAGTTTTCTCTCCTGAACTGCTCTGAACCTGCAACCACCAGATGGCATTTCCAGCCTGCGCAGGTCACTGTAGCATTAACATTATTTCTTGTCCGAGTACCCAAATTTTCTGAGTCTCTTTTATTAACATCTCACTCTGAGGTTAATTTTTTACTCTGCTTTTAACTGGGTTCTACCAGAAAAAAACAAACAAACAACTTGTCAGGTGGGGTGGACAAAGTTCAGTGGTGTTTTAGTTGAATGAAGCACAAATTCGTTAAAAGTCAGGATTAAAAGCTGTTTCAAGACAAATAACCTAGATTTTCTAACTCTGAATTTATTAGATATGTTATAGTACCAGTATATGACTGAAATCAAGACCCATAGGACAGTTACAGAGGGGTCAGCTGGCAGATTTACCTGTCCCAAAATGCTTTTGGTGCTGCTCCTTTCCATGTTCCAACCAAACTGTGTGCACCTGGAGCATTAATAATGTCTAATGTGCATTATTTGTCTGCTCTCTCCGTATGCCTCTTTCATTCTTAACTTTATTTTGATACCAGGATTTCTTCCTCACCTGTGCAGGGAGTTAAATGGTGTCGAAATAAGGTTTCTAGTAGTGAAATAAGAGGTCAGCAGACTGCAACACTTCATTGCCAAGGGCACTGCAACCCCTTTGTTTTGTGATTATATTTGTCTCTGTTGCTCAAGGTGAAAGCAAAGACACATCAGCTGGAAAAGCAAGGCTCCCAATTTTAAATTAATTATTATTTTTGGTACAAATACATTATTGCAGTGCCCAGAAATGTGGCTGGAAGAGGCTTCGCTGCAGCAGCTGCTGTGTGTGTCCCCAAGTTGAGATTATCCTCATCCCTCAAATTTTTGCAGTCCATAAAATCCCAGATGTCTTGAACATTCTCCTTGCTAAGCTGGCTGCGGTGAAGGGAGTGAAAAACTGCTTTTCCTGGGCAGGGACATCTGCCACTAGACCAGGCTGCTCGAAGCCCCATCCAGCCTGGCCTTGGATCATTCCTGACATCCCTGTCCTCAAACCAGTCCAGGTGATCCTCTCAAACCTCCTGTGTTCAGGAAGTTTTCATCCTGTATTCATCCTGTTTCACAGGATGGAGATATTCTAGGAATCCAGTGCAGTATGATGAAATTGGAGCTTCTGCATCTTCTTTTGATCAGATTTTAATACATTAAATTTATATTTTTCTCCTATTTCCTTGTATTTTAAAATAAGAATAGTTCATATTTACACTGTGGGGAAAAAGCAGAACAATTAACTAGAAAAATGAGATTTGCTAAAATTAAAAATGGACATTCCTGAAAAGACAGAACTCTCCTAAAAAAGCACCAATCAGTCCCAAGCAGTGAAGTTGTCAAAATACACCTCCCATTTGCAGAGAGGAATGCGCTTTGCGTGCCTGAAGATTCTGATACTTTTTAACAGCTGCTTTGCCATCCACACCTCCTTTGTGTTTCTTTTTTGTTGTTGCGCCCTGCGTGTTTCTTCCGCACACAGGAGCATCTTTGGGTCCTTTAGGCTTCTTAGAAACGGAGACATTTATCAGTGGCAGGAGTTCAGGAGCACGCTCAGCCCGGTGCCGTGTGCTGATCATCGTTACCCTTCGGAGCGACCTGGGAGAGCAGGAGCACGCTGACATTTGCGGTGGATAATCTATCGGTTCGGGGCACAAAACAAAGGCAATCAGCGGCAGGGCTGTAATTGTTTCATTGAGCCCCATGAGCAGCAGGCTGTACACTGATCCAAAGTGCCTGGGGGCTGCAGCTTCTCAGTGTCACGGCTCTCCCCATGGGAACCTTCTTCTTTAATCTGCTGGTTCTTGAAAGTGCTTTGAGGTCTCCCAACGTCCCAGCATCACTGAACCGCTCTCCCTGGGTGTCACCCTGTGCCAGGTAAGAGATTAAAATCCAGGCTGCCGAGCAGGAATGGTTTTCTCCCCTTCTGTATTTGTTGAGGCCTTTAGAAGTGACTCCACTTCTCTTAAAAGTGAGGTCAGGGAAGTTAAACACACCCATATCTAGCCCTCACCAAGCTGCTTCTGCATGGGCTCCATGAGCATGTTCTTTTCTTTTCTTTCTCTGCATCAAGCACGAGTGATATGGTGGCTTTAAAAGTCAGCAGTCCGTCCTCATTCGAAGCCCTGCAGTCACTGGTGATGTGTAGAAATAGCTGGGTCTTTAATAAAAAGTTCAATTTTGACATTAATAGTTGGATGTTTAATAAGAAGTTTGACTCTACCATAAGAAGAAAACAGTTCCCCAGTTCCTCTCCCGGCCAACATCTGGGATTCTTCTCAAACCTCTCCGTACCTATGTTCATTGTTGTATTTTATAGTAAGTAAAATCTGGTTTACAACCTCCTGAACCTTCTGGTGGTACTAAAAATACAGCTAATAATTGTCTATACATCTTGTTTTTACTGGAAATAAAAATCCTCTGGATCGAGACATAGCCACGTATTATAGCCAAGCTGTAAACACTTGTCCTCCAAAAAATTGTTGACGTTAGGGTGGAACATGAATTTATAAGCCCAGTGGTTTGTCTTAATCGTGTTACCTCTGACGTCACAAGCTCAGTAGAATGACCACATCTCTCATGACTTCACCCCTTTCTGGGAGTTTTCACCCGTGGCCTTGTCCCTTTTCCTGCTGCACACCTGCACGGGTCCCTTTGGTGTGTCAGGCCCATCAAGAGCTCATGCTCGGCATACTGCTCAACCATTCCACCCACGGAAACCTGTGTGGAATGGTGGTATCTGGCCATTAGGTGCATTATCTGAGATTTCACAATGCCCTAAACCGAGTTAATCCTCCTGTTTTTCAAGGATTGTAGTAGTAAGAAGGGCCATAAATTACCTGCGGTATTGTTTTTGTTGTTCACCTGAACTAAGGAAAATGAAAGGTTTTTCAGGTGCCAGCTATTTGCTTAGCTGCCTGCAGTTCTGTGCAAGTCCCCTGTTCTGGGCGACGAGGTTTTTCACAGTTAAGTGTGCTTGTACTTGAAATAGAAAATGGTAAAATTGGGAGCTGTTAGAGCTGGTACAAACCTTCACCGAGTTTCTGGCGGTTCCGATGTTTGTAGCTTGGAATATTTTACACACATGTTCCAACTTTGCATTCACAACATTTGTTAAACCAACAAGTCTGTAGCAGACACGAGAGCTACCATCAGGAAACTTGTTTGACAGTTTAAACAGGCAGCATCTGTGTTTCCTACATTTCATAGTACACAAAAAAGAACGAGGACTGCCCATGGCTCAATTAATTCAAGATGTTGTCGCACGGTGGAACTCTGTTTTGGAGATGTTAAAAAAAAAATCTAATTGAAAAAAGGGATTTTGCCCTCATATTTGGCTGAGTTTCATCAGTATCACCTCCTCAGTGGAATAATACTGAGAGCAGTTGGCTTGAATTTGGAGAATTAAGATAAATTGGTGGCCATCAGGGCTGTCCTCCTGTGCTTCCAGCTACATCTCTGTTGAAAGTGAATTTGGGATTTTCAAATTTCAAAGCAGCGTGAGAGGTTTGAGTTGGGGGCCACTTAAGCTTCTTTTTAGAAAGCACTGAAATTGTCACCATTATCAACAAAAGGCGCAGTTGCCTTGCAGGGCTTGGGCTCAGCACAACACATAAACAGATGCTTAAGGCTAAGCCCACGAGGAATGTTTTGATGAGGTGGAGTCCACGAGAGCCAGGACACCACAGTGTGGTCCAGCCCTGCAGCGGAGGACGTAAAACATTACAGCATTTTGGTTATAATTAAAAGGACCGTGTTCTGGCGTCTGCTTCCAGATTTTTTTGTTGCTGTGAAGGCCTAACATAAAATAAAACTAATATAAAATTTGCTCTTCTGTGACAAAGTTCCTTCAACTCGCCTGAAAATTGGCTGGATGGGAGAAGCGGGAACATTTTCCCAGAAGCTGTAATCGTGGATCAAGTTGCGATAGCGGTGTTGAATGATATCTGAGCCCGTGATTTCATCTGTTGGCTGCAGTGAGGCTCTTTGCAGGGTAGGAGATTATTCCGTGTGTTGTGTCTGAGCCTCTGACTCTTGCCTCTGCTGACATGAGGCACTTCTGCCTCCAGGAGCAGGTTTCACACGGGCTGAGCTGTGCCATGGCGAGTGCTGCTACAACGGCTGGGAATTAGCCCACAGATAAAACCGGTGTTGTGTCAGTGTGTTTAGTCAGAAATCCTTCCCCACACATCTTTCTGGCTTTTTAAACATGCAGCGAAAATCATGCACACTTACTTGAAAATTTATGTGCTGACCTGAGTATTATCTCTGGGGAGGACTCCTTGGGTCAGTCAAAGTGAATTAAAACCAAATGTGTCTGTTTTTCATGTTTACTCTTTCCATAAACACAGCACATATGCAGTGTGCAGCTGCTCTCCTGAAAGGGTTTTTCCCCCTGGTGTTTGGGGGATCTGTGCTTTAAGAGCATATTCTATTGATAGTGCTGTCGAAGGAAGAAGCGATGCCTGCCCCACTTCACAAATCGTTTATCAAACTGGAAGAATTTCAAGTAAGGTGAGATGAGAGTCAGAGCTAAGACAGTGTACGGGGGACTTCAGTAAATAAAAGGAACAGAAGTCAGTGCCTTTCCCCTCTGCTTAGATCAGCTCCAGACGAAGTGAGATGGAGAGGCACAGAACATTTCCCTGGGGGAAGGTTACCATTTGTTTGTATTGATCAGGGCTCTCGGGCTGTGACCTCAAGCGCTCCTGACAGTTCCTTCTCCCTGCTTTGGTCCCTCCTCGCTGCTGGTGTTTGCTCTGACGAAGCAGCTTGGGCTCCCCTCTGGCAGCGAAGGCTCCTCAGAGCTGTTGTGATGCTCCATTTTGCTGTGTTCAGGCCAAGCCTGACAACAGGAATGTGCTGAGCCACTTAATCCTTCGGATCCAGCACTCCTTCTCCCTTGAAACTACAGGGGGTGATGTTTAATCAGCCCCTCCAGGAACTCTGACATCCTCAGACAAGGACATTGAGGGGCTGGAAAGTGTCCAGAGAAGGCCAACAGAGCTGGGGAGGGGGCTGGAACACCAGGAGGGGCTGAGGGAGCTGGGAAAGGGGCTCAGCCTGGAGGAAAGGAGGCTCAGGGGGGACCTTGTGGCTCTGCACAACTCCCTGACAGGAGGGCTTGGGGTTGAGCTGTGCTCCCAGGGAACAAGAGACAGGACAAGAGGAAATGCCCTTAAGCTGTGCCAGGAGAGGTTTCAATTGGATATTGGGAAGAAATTCTTCACAGAAAGGGTTGTCCAGCTCTAACACAGCTGCCCAGGGCAGTGGTGGAGTCACCATCCCCAGGGGTGCCCAGGGCTGTGGATGTGGCCCTTGGGGACATGGGTTTGTGGTGGCCTTGGCAGTGCTGGGTTGATGGATAGACTCAATGATCTTAGAGGGCTTTTCCAGCCCCAGTCATTGTGTGATTCCATGAAGGGATTGAAAGTGCAAAGAACAACTACGAGTGCTGCAGGGTGGGGTAAAGCCCACCAAGGAGTTGCTCCATCAAGAAAATGACAGAAAAGGTGAAGATCGAGGACAAATTGCAAGAGAATTTTTATGAATGAAAAGTGCAGTTCAATGGAAATGTTTGGATAACTGAGCTGGACCAGCTGACCCCTAAAAGTCTTCCCTTCCCACCTCAATTATTCTCCAGTTCCATGACTGAGATTCTCAGATGGGCCCTTCCTGTCCCATCCCTGGCTGTTGGCTGAAGGGGAACATGTGATGGGAACTGCCAAAATGGGGAAGAGCACGTAATGAAACCCTTTCCTGGTTGAATAGGCTTGCAGAATGTCAACCAATTTCCTTAGCAGCCAGGACCTTTTGGACTCATTCTACATCCTTTTATTGCCGTTGCCATAGTGAAAGACACTAATTCACCTTTGTGGGAAACTTAATAAAAATCAGCCCATCGTCCACAGATCATTAGAAATGCTTGTGGTGAATTTTAGAGACAGGCTTTTCACAATGTGTTAATCCAGTGGCTGAAGAGTTGGTTATCCCATTCTCTTGTGTGGGATCTTTACAGGGCACAGAGTTTCTGTACTGACTTTGGCTGCAGTTGTCTGGAAATAGGCAAAAATGCCTCACAGCTACTGTGTGGTTTAATTTAAATGCCAGAATTACCTTGGGGGTGACTGTTTGCTCTTCAGAGAATGGAGCTGCCTGGGAAACCCCTGCAAAGCACTGAGCACACTCAGCAATGCTGGCACTAATCAGGAATTGTCATTTAGGGGCTAAATTAGAGGGGCTGTTCTACAGATACAGAGGATGCGTTTGGGCTGTTGGGCAAGTTAACAGGGCGGCAGAGTGTGCAGAGATTTCAAGAGACACCCTGGGCCAGCCGACCTGGGTTACAAAGACAAAATACACCCAGTTACCCCTGCGAGAACTGCCTTCGGTTTGGAGGTGTGCAGATGCTGATTATAAAGCCCGGTTTCTCAGCGTCCTCTAAAAAAGGCAGGAGGAAGGCAAGAGGCAGAAAGCAGCCAGTGTGAGCCCTGGGATGCCCATTCAGCAGGGCTTTCCTGGTGTCCCACTTCGCAGTGTTATAAATAAAAACGGGGAATTCGTGCTCAAATATGTAATATCAAAATATGTACCAAAGTTAAGATGTAACCAATATTGAAATTGAGCAGAACTTGCCCTGGGAGAATTGTAACCTTTACAGGGGACTAATTAGCATCCTAAAGACTGAGCTACAGAGAATAACGACTCATCAGGAGAGAATTAAGCTGGGTCAAGATGTTTACATTTTTCAAGGAGAACTTCTGGGAACAGCAGATGGACTATCTATGAAAATCCCCTCCCAGCTCAGGTGCTACGGATCAGGAACCAAGATATGGAACGTCATGAGCCATCAGATAACATCCTCGGGTGATGGGACATTACTCAAAGACAGGATGCGTTTTGTCCACCCCAGTTTCATGAATGGCATACTTCATGCATATGCTGGTTGGCAAAAAGAATACCCAAGATCCGGACTTTATGAGAAAAATGGTATAAAAACGAGCCGTTGGAAGCAGTGGTTGTGAACAGAGGGAGGTCTGATGCGATAGAGGTCAGACCTGTGTTCACCCAGTGCCAGTCCCGGGCTTGGCACTGTCTCCTTTTCGATCGTGGCATTGCGTGTTCGAGCTCTCGGACACGAAATAAATTTCATACTTGTTTTATTTCTAATTGGGCGTAGTTATTTATTACAGCAGCAAACACTCTCGCAGTCACAGCTTTGCTCGCAGCCGTGCCACAAGCGAGTGTTTCTCACATCCCGGTGCGTTTCTCACATCTCCCATCCCGCAGCGGCTCCGCAGCCAGACTTGGATCCCTGCACAGAGGCCCTTCCTGCCCCGCCAAACCCCAAATCCAAGCCGTGGCGGGGGATCCCCCTGGCACGGGGTGGCTGAGCTGCGGCCAGTCCCCGGCCCGCGGCGGGGATGCCTGCATTGTGCTGGGGATGGATTGTGCTCTCAATGGGATTAGCCGGGAGAAGGGGCGAAAGGCTGTGGGAAAACCTGCCTGTGTCACATTTCCCCCGGCGGCTGTCGCAGCTGAACGTCGCCACCCGGCCCACGGTGGGGTTCAAAAAGTTACGGGCGGCTGCTGGGGTAGCTCGGTTTTTGAATTATGTATTCATGGATCTGCATAATGGCCTTTCAGATGGGGCATTGTTGTTTAAAGCACGATCTGGGAATTGTGGAGGGGCGACCGGGCGGCTTGCGGGGAGAGAGAGATGGAGAAGCACAGAGGGTGGAAAACGTGGAAAACTTAAGACTTAATCAAAGGAGAGTGACAAATTGTATGAAATGAGAGAAATTTCTCCCCTGCTTACACTGTGCCTACGGGACAAGTTTTCATTTGGAAATGCTGACTCCTCTCCCAGCCTAGTAATACTTGTGTTTTCTCTCTTGGCTGAGCTCTTAGAGCCCTGAGAGGGAATGGAGCAGAGCTGTAAATGCAGATACCTGCTCTGCTCATCCCCGCTCGCCCAGGCACTGCTGGGGTTTCCTGTCTCTAGCACAGGTGAGATGAGCAGTTAGAGCTTCCCTGGTCTGCTTAATGCAAGGCTGCAGCCATCCAGGAGAGGGAGAGACATATTTGGAAAGGGACAAAGGTGGGAAGCAGCCAAGGGAGCAGGGTCATGGTCCAGTTATTAAGGAGAGCCCCAATAGAGAGCTCCCAGTGCAGCCTTAGTGACACAGTCATCTTTTATTCCATGCTGAGGACTCACCTCCTGCAGCCACAGCTGGAAGAGGAGAGCAGTGATGGGCAGGAGCAGTGGGAAGAACCCTCTTTCCTGCTTCCTTAAAGGACACAACACAACATTGGGCTCCGAACACGTTTTCTTGTGAGCAAAAATGATTTTCCTGTTATTTACCCAGTCCCTCCCCCTCACCCCCCAGTTATATAGGAAATATAACAGAAAAAAATATTTTCTCCCCCAAAGAGTCCCTTCCAAAATGCGAGAGACTCTAATCATGCTGCAGCAGACCCTCCTCAAAGCCTCCAAGACCCTTGTTCAGTGTGCCAAATGTGCTGCTCGACCGGGAGAACACATCCCCTTTATTCCGCAGCGCTGGAGAAGTGAAGAATTTCCTTTCTGCTCCAAGCCGATGTACAATCTGCAGGAATGTGCCCAAATAAACTCGCTGATTTGGCAGGGCCAGCATAAAATTCATTAGTAAAACATACATTATAATGTCCCCAATCAGCTCGATGTGGACTGCATTGCTGCTGAACAAACGTGCACATTGTCAGCTGTGACAGCCGCTGGAATTTGGCCCAAAGCTGCAGTGGCTTAAAGCACAGGGATTTTCCATAGCATCTATTTTTAGTAATTATATAGAGCCTGCTTAGAGTAATACCTGGGCTGCTCTTGATGTTCGATGTATTTATTCTCCCTGTGAGGTCGGCAGGAATGAACACAAGCCAGTTTAGCTGTGCTGTAGCTCTTTTCAGCTGAATAGCTGGAAACTGGGGAGGTTTATGCCTCTTTATAGGGGACGTCCAGCCACGAAGCACAACAAGTTCGAGGCCTTTTTAATGTTTTAGGTGCAATTTAAGGTATTTCCAGAAATGTCAGGTGGCCACCTGCTATTGGTGGAGTGTGGACAATAGGTTTTTCTCACTCCTTGTATTTTTCTCGACCTTTTGTATGTAAAATACCCCAGTTATGTAGATATAAACACAGTCCATTTTACATGACAACGCTGTTTTCATTTCTCAGAACTTATGAGCCAAGGAGGAGATGCACTTGCTTTAACCGAGTTGTAAAGGGACTTTTTGGAAGTGGATTGAAAGGGATATTTTGGTGTTTTTTAGTTTTTTATCCTCTCCTGGGGAACTGGCTGGGCTGGGCTGCCCAATTTGCTTGGTGGGCCTTGCTCCCTCAGTGTAGCTCCACTCCCCATGGAGCTGCAGCTCACTCTGTGTCTTCCAGCTCCTTCCTTCTGTGCCGTCTGGGCTGGGTTTTTCTCTCCTGCCCCTCATGCCATCTTCTGGCCAGCCTTGACTGGATTTTGTGGGTTGGTACCTGTCTCCTGTGACTCATGTTCCAGCTGGTTCCCCTGTGCCATCTTCTTGAGTCATGAGTGCCTGAATGGGCTCCATCCACACAAACAGGTTTTCCTTGGGCTGCATTTTTTAAAGCTGCCCAGACTCGTCCTCCTGTCAGTCGTGGTGCCCTTTGCACACCTGCTTTCTGCTTCTCACGTGCTTGACCAGCAGGCAAACCCTCTGGCTCCCCTCAGGTTTGAGTGGTGTCTCTGTGTCATGGTGTCAGCTCTCTCAGCTACTGAGCTTGCTGTAAAATCCTTTCATTTAACATCTGGGCCTGCATGTACAGCTGCTCCCTCCTCATGCCTCTTGTGGCACCTGATGGATTTTGGCCAGTTCCAGGAGATGTTTTATTGATCTATTGCTCAGTGTGAAGCACTCTTGGGCTGCCTGGAGGCTCCCCCTGAGATGTGCAGATATGGGAATAAGTGCCCAGTCCCTGGGCTGAAACCCTTCTGCTCTGGGAGAGCTGGGGGTGTTCACCTGGAGAAGAGAAGGCTCTGGGGAGACCTCAGAGCCCCTGCCAGTGCCTAAAGGGGCTCCA
>VZRQ01009817.1:345892-395432 GCA_013397975.1 Machaerirhynchus nigripectus | reverse complement strand
TTGGAGCAACCTGGGACAGTGGAAGGTGTCCCTGCCAATGGCAGGGGGGGGACAGGATGGGCTTTAAGGTCCCTTCCAACCCCAATCAGTCTATGATCCATTCTATTAAATGGCTCTGGTGGTCACCAGACTTTTGTAAGTGGATACCCTTTTCTCTGACTTTGGATATACTATTTCTACTGGAACATGATACCCATGCTCCATCTGTGTCCATCCCACAAACCTCCATCCCAGCTCCCCATACTTTGTTCCCACTGATGGCTGTTGGTACTCACTCCTCCTGTGTCACCCAGCTGCCACTCCAGTGAGGAGGCTTTTCTCTCAGCCTAGGACAGCTTCTCTTAAAAATGTCTTCTCTTGAAGACAGTTTGTTCCTGTGTCCTACAAATGCTCCCACCCCTATTGGGAAAACTGTTTTGTCTTTCAAATTAAACACAGAGCCCCAGAGTGTTTTGCTCTGCAGTGCAAGTAAGCATCCCTTATTTTCTTTCTGATTTTTCTGTAGGATGTGTGAAAAGAGTGAAATCTCTCTACAGCCTCTTTCTGTTTGAGATTGCAGAAGTCCCTGAACACTTTTATTAGGTGTTCTAGAGCTCATTAATCCTGGCAGTGGCACCTCATCCACTTCGTTTCGTTTTTCCCTCGTGAGATAGAAACAAATTTTACTTTCCTTTTCTCCTCATTATTTCTCTCCTGGTAAGCTGTGAAGTCAGACTCAGTTCTTGCTTCCATTGCTTGCACAAGTGTTTTTACTTGGGAAACTCAGTTCCTTGGCAGCCTGAGTCCACATGGCTGAGTCCAAACTTGTTTTCTTTACGAGATGCAATAGTTAGAGCCTTTGCTATCCTTGTGTGTCTGTGACCCCTCAGATGGGGGACAGATGTGAGAGGGAAGTCCATGGTCACAGACCATACACGCAGGCTCACAGGAGAGCCAGGGCTCCAACACGCCATCCAGTTTCCCTGTGTCAGCAGGGATTTGGGAACAAGCCTTGCCTCTGCTCCTGACCTCTTGCAGGAACAGTCCACTCATCTCAACATGGTCTGCACTGAGAGGTGTTTCACCCATTCTTATGACTTTGCTGTGGGATAAAATATGTGTGGAATGAGCTGTAGTACCTCAGCTGCTGGGGTGTTATTGTGCACTGGAGTCCAGTGGGATGTCCTGCTCCATCAGTGCAGTGGGGTGTCCTGCTCCATCAGCCCCGTGGGATGTCCTGCTCCATCAGCCCCGTGGGATGTCCTGCTCCATCAGCCCCATGGGATGTCCTGCTCCATCAGTGCAGTGGGATGTCCTGCTCCATCAGCCCCCTGGGATGTCCTGCTCCATCAGCCCCATGGGATGTCCTGCTCCATCAGAGCCGTGGGATGTCCTGCTCCATCAGCCCCGTGGGGTGTCCTGCTCCATCAGCCCTGTGGGATGTCCTGCTCCATCAGACCCATGGGATGTCCTGCTCCATCAGCCCCGTGGGATGTCCTGCTCCATCAGCCCTGTGGGATGTCCTGCTCCAGCCAGTGCTGGCCACAAGCAGCAGCTGAGGAGTTTGGCCACTCCGTGACGACCGTGGCCAACTTGCCCACGCAAGGTGGTTCCCCTCCCTCAAGGGCAGGGACCCTGCTTCACCAGAGGCTTGTGCAGCACCATGGGAGGGGCAGGCTCAGCTGTAGCCCTCAGGTGATACTTTGAGTCAATAACTACAACACCTCTGTCCAGGTAAAGCAGCCTAAATGATGCCTGGCTGAATCCTCACTGCTGATTCCCACTCGAGGTGTTACTGATGGATTATGAGGCATTGTGATCTTCCAAGACTGGTTTGAATGATCCTCCCTCGATTACCTTTCTATGGACAGACCACCTAATCCCAAACAGCGTCAACAAAGAGTTCCAGGTTTTCTGGAAAACCCTTGGGATTTACTGCTGTGAGGTGATTAACGTTCTTGAGGTAATGTTAAATTAAATGAAGGAAACCATAGCATCAAACTGCAGCATTTCCAAGTAATCTCTGTAATGGAATATCATGTCTAGATGTCTGTGACATGTCTGATTCCTTTTCGGCTGGGTTTCTAATTTTATTTAACCAGTGCATGAAGCCATACAGTCAGAGGCCTGAGATGTGCACTTTTGGAAAAGTATGAATACCTCCTTGGCAATACTTGAGAGGAAAAATTTAGGTAGGTTGTAGGGCATAGGCCAACAAGCCTGTCACTTTGGATGTAGAAAACGAGGTCATAAAGAATTACTTTCCTGCTGTTTTTAAACAGATTGATGGATAAAATGTTATGCAGAATAGCAAGTTGGTTTTGTAATCTGTATTTCCTGTTTATTGAATATTGAACCGCTTGTGAACGACTTAAGGGAAGGAAGGAAATATGAAATGGAGATAATATGTTACCAAATACTGGGTTTGCAGTGATTTTTCCAGGCACTGTTCTCGTGGACAATGTGCTTTACTTGAATATCATGGTACATACATGAAATTATTGAAAGTTACATTTCCGGTATGCAACAGCACATGAATCAAGCAGTCTGATTGCATTGATTTTAATTTAGGTTGTGCTGCTCCTGAATGACAGTCACAGCATAAAGTTTGCATTGGAACTGCTTGGGACAGTAGTACTTGATTGCTTTTTACTGAAAAATCCTGGGCTGCGTTGGAAAAGCAACACTTGAAAGAAAGGGAACCTTTTCCCAAGAGGTTATAGAGAATTGTGGTTTATTGTAGCAAAAGGCAACATGGGATTTTATTCAAATTCGTAGGTCAGGAAGCAGGAATAAGTTGTCCTTGTGAAGCAATGTTTTTTCACACAGTTACACTCGCATTTCTTCAAGGCCCTGTGTCTGGTTATATAAGGAGTGGAGAGGCTTCTTAAAGCTCTGCCTTAAAATGGAATGTTGAGAGTTAATGTGTAAATCCTCTGGGATCTAGATAAGACTCTGGGGATCTTCAATAATGGCGAAAATGAGGTGGACAGGAAAAGTAAACACTTGCTCCTATAAGAGTGCTAATGCACCTTTAAAAGCCCAAACTCTGCAATCCTTATAGAATTGAACAAATACGTTTTTTCCCTTGCTAAGTGAATTGGCTCTTTCTACATAAGCAGCTTTGCTTGGTGTTGACTTAAAGCCACCTCAGGGGTTTGGCACCCGTGACTCTCCCCTCGGAGCTGCCCCAGGTTTCGATGGACCTGCAAAGAGCAGCTCTGCTCTGGGAGAGCAGGATGGGCTGGAGCTGTGTCCTCTGCCACCTCACAGCTCTGCTTCCCTCACCTTCACAGCTCTCCTGCCCCACAGTCACCCATTTTAAATGACCTTAATGAGTTTCTGAACAGTTACGAGGCTGTGGAGCTGATCCCCAGAGGTGTTTTTATGGAACTGAGTGTCCTCTTTTCCTGCCCCGTGAGGATGCTCTCACTGCAGGGAGGTGATAGTCACAGCCTGGTTTTCTGTTGTGACTTGCAAACAGATTCGGGTGCTTTTTTTAAAGCCAACAATGCAGATGGAGGCAGCTTTAAAAAAAATGGAGCTAACAAGTTGTGCACGAGTCGTGTGGTGGCTGTGTTGGGGAAGCGTTTTGGAAAGGAGAGCTACAACATCGTGTGTTTCACGGCATGGAGTGCAAACTGACCCCACTTTGCACACCTGGGTAGCTGGAACTGTGTGCATCTGACTGTGAGTCTGATCTTACACTGAGACACACTCGTATTCCTGCAGCGCTCTCGGTTCAGAGCAGGATTTGGGAAAGCACGCAGTGGCTGGAAACAAACGGGATTTGCACTCCTAAATCAGTCAGACACTTAAAATAGCTTTTGTTTCACTTTTTCTTTCTTTCTTTTTTTTTTAAATCAGACTCAAATCAGAAAAGCCAAAATCAGGTCTCCTCACCTGTACTGTTTTTCCTCCCAAAGACTATGCTTGCCCTGAGCCTGAATTTGGACTCTTTGTAGGTAGCATAATCCTGACTTTCATATTATAACTTCCTACATGAGACCTCATCTGCCCTGTGGTGCCACATCACACATGGGCTTGAGAAGTAACTTAAACTACCACATTGTGGAAACTGGCTAACAGTCCTCTTCATTTCCACCCCCATTTTCCTTGCTCCATTCCCCCCCATTCCCCCTTCCCATTCCTTCCTTTTAATGTGGAAGTTGCCCCTACATCTGCCTTAAACACCATTCTGTAAACCTCTGTGGCATTTAAGAAAGCAGCAGGATTTGCTAACATTCCCCTAATCCTTTGTATTAGATCTTTTGAAGGTGGGAAGAATCCCAGGTAGTTTGTTTCCTTCTTGGAAAGGTTTATAAGACTGGATGCAAAAATTGTGAGTATTGGAGAGAACGTGTTCTTTCAGTTAATTGAACACATTGTTTCAGGGTATATTCTTAACTGCTGCTTTAAGAGTAAGCCAAAACCTGTCGGAATGGTAATTGAATAATGTGTGCAAAGGAGTAAGAGAGCTGCTGGATATAAACAATAGTTTAATCAGACCTGGTGGCGACGCAGAACTGCCGCTCGCCCCAGTCCCGGTTGGGACTGTTCATCTGGCACAGCCACGTCCCTGAATCCCTGCAGATACAGTATTTGCAAACTTAATCAGCAGCAACAGGTTTTTCTCATGACCTATTGTGCAGCCTCCCCCCTGAACGGGCTGTTGTGCCGTGGCATCTGCGGGCGGCTCTGGCTGCCGCATAAAGGGCTCGGGGCTGCCCTTCTGCCCCTCTGTATTTCACACCGGTGCCTAGAAATGGCACCACACATCCCTGCTTTCAAGTGACACCCAATGCCTCGTTCTCTCCTCTATTCACGGGGGATTTAATTGCCCTGCACATCAAAAGCGGGATCTCCCCCAATTACCGTCCTCCTCCCCAGAGAGCAGCCCCGCTGCCTGCCTCGGGATGCGTGCCAAGGGATCCAGGCACCCGCAGGAGAATGGAAGTGTCCAAAAGCAGGCCAGAGGAGCCAGGGAAAAAAAGGAAACTGGCGCAGATGAGCAGGTGTTAAAGCACATTTTTTTAAAAGTTTTTTCCTGTGCACATCTATCTGTGAATGTCTGCAGGATCTTTCCTCTCCCGGAGCGTGGTGCTTTCCAGCAGCTGGAGAAGCAGGTACACAACTGCCTCTGACACAGGGTTTGTGCCCTTCCATCCCCAGGAAAAATTGGTGATCTTTAAGGCCCCTTCCAAACAAACCATTTTATGATGCTGTGCACAGCATTATGACTTTAACGGTGCTTTAGCAGGGTTTTATGCAAAGGTGCCAGATGCCCATTCCTTAAAAATATGGCTTCTCTCCACCTCCTGCAGCCTCTGCTCTTTGCCAGTAATAAAGAATTATTTGCTGAACAAATCAGGTCAAATCCAAACCCTGTTAAGAACTGGGATTTTTGGGAAAAACTTTTGTGAAAAACTGCTGTGGCATCATTGAGTTCAGTCTTACAGACAAATAAACCTGATTTTTTCATCAAAAGGCAGTAATGCTACCCACCCCGAAAACTCAAATTCTCCAAATGTTATGTTGTTTCTTCCTCTTCACCCCATTTTCTGCCCGGATTTGTTTTGTACTTGTTTTAGACACCTACTAGAAGACGAAGCTCTGCTTTGTTTGTCTCTGGCAGGGTTTTTCTAACGAAAAAATAAAAAAGGTGACTGCATGCCTATGGTATGGGAAGCTCCCAGGGTGTTTGCAAAGACTTTTCCCTTCCAGCTTTGTTGCAATGGAGATCTCAGACAGAAATGCTGATTTAAAAACTTTGTCATCTCATGGAGGAGGTAGGAAACTTTCTGGGCTGATTATAGAGATATGTCTTCAAAGGAAATTAGGAATTCAGAGAAGACTTCACTGGGGCTGCACATCAAGGTAAAGAATGAATTTGAATTAGTAAATGATGAGGAAATTATTCAACCTCCCTAGAGGTTGCCTAGATAGGACAGTCTGGGGAAAAAAAAAAACGGCAGTGACTTGAAACCTTTCCAGAGCGACTTCCAGACATGAAAATTGACTTCTGCTCACATCCTGCATCCAAACCCTGGCCAGGATGCCTTGGAAATGCCTTGCCTGGAGGATGCCCCCAACTCTCCAGGGAACTGGCAAAGAGCAGGGGTAGCTTAGTAGATCCAAAAAGTGATAATTTGTACCATGGCATGGCTGGGGCTCCCAAAAATTTTAGGTCAGTCATAAGTAAGCCTTACTCAAGTAAGGCTCAGTCATGATTCTGTCCCTTCTTTGATTTTATGGTTCTTCTCACCCAGCCTTGCTGTGCCACAGCAGCTCTGCTACAGCCTCTCTGAGCAGCAGTTCCTGAGTTTCTTTTGGGTGTGTGGATAAAAAAAAACAACCTGTGCACAAGCTGCATCTTCAGGCTGCAATCCTGGAAATCCTTAATCATGTTAAATGCATGAATAGTGTCCTTCAGGGAAATGCTGCTGTTTCTGTGCTGCAGGTTAAGCCCAGGCACAAAGATATTCAGTATTAGGGCTGCTGGTGATTTTCTCATGCACATATGCTAGTGCGGCAATTTCAAGTGGCTGTCTGTAAATTAAAAGATTAAAAGTGAAGAAAATGGGGAGAGACAGAAGTGTTTTCAAGTTTCTCTCAGAGGGAGGAAAGCACGAGGAGACAGGGCCTTTGTGAAGGCTGTTTAAGCAGCTGGAAAAAATGCCATTTGTCAGAGAGTTACGATAGTCTGGTCTAGACCAGACGAGTGCTTGCTTCCAAATCCTGACAAATTAATGTGTGCTGCAACTTGGAAGTAGAATTCAGATCCTGACAGAGATTTCTGTCTCATCAGTGTAAGTGCACATGCATATGCAGCAGCCCGTGCACACGCAGAGGGAAAATTCCACTTGGTTCACCTTGTGGGTTTATCCTCATGGTTTATAAGGTGGCTGTCGGTCACTAGGGCCACGAACGTAGCAGGATGTTTGCAAATGCCCAATTCAGGCTGATGGAAAGCCTTTCTTTCTCCCTTGGCACCAGCTAAAAAAACCCACCAGCTGTCATTCGGGGCTGGATTGCAGGGGCAAGCTGGGACACCACCTCACTGGACTGTGTGAACAGGCAAGTGTAGTGGAGATCATCTTCAGAGAGGTGATCAAAGTCAAATTTAAATAATCTTTCTGGTGTTTTTTGATATTTTTTCCTTGCTATTTTCACATGTTGGATGCCCCCGCCCCTTCTCCTCCTTCCTCCTCTTGAGAAGGAGAGTGTGATGGACACTCAGATGCTGCAGGAGGTTCTCCTTCACTGGGATACAACCCTGGCTGGCCAAACCCTCCTACAACACATCATGATTTATCATATCATCAGCACCCAATGTCTGCGCTAAAGAACCTGATCCCATTTGCCTCTGAGCATCGGACAACCATCTGTTTATTGTCTCAGAAAACACACTTGCACGCTTTTATAGGTGTAATAAAGCAGTTTCATTGTCTGCAAGGGGCTGTGGCCCTTCCTTCTACCCGTGGCTGGGAAGATTTGGAGACGTCAGCTCCACCTCTCCCTGTTGCTGTCGGCGTCTCTCAAACCGTCCTAGCTGTTTCATTAAAAGCTGTTCCCCCTCCACTCTCCCTGAATGTGGTGTTTCAGGACAGATTTTCCCTGCTAGCATTGCTCCTCATCACTGGTCTTTGCACTCCCAGCATCTGGGAGCAGCGTAGGGAGCATGTGTTCCTGTAAGTTATTTATATTTAGGGGAAGCGTGGTGAAGGTTGCGCAACGCCGAATTCCCCTCTCGATGGCTGTTTCCCTGATGTGTCAGCACAGTGTTTCCAGAGCTTCAGTGTTTCCTGTAGTAAAGACTTGATTCACTGTTGTGTCATGCCATGAATCCCCTGGTAGCTCCTGAAATGATATTTTTAGTGGCAAACAAGGGTTCTGATGCTCTGCGAGGCTCGGAAAGCTTCTGTTTCTCTTTTCCTAAACACCTCTTTATATCTCTTGTCTTTTGGATCTTTTCTGCTCATGGACACCAAGGTCAATACTCTTCAAAGTAAAGCTGGATGGCATAATTACTGTTCCGGCTCAGTTAGGAGCTTGAATGTCTCCATATTAATGTCTGTCACTCTCTTCTTTTGAATGACAGTGCCTCTGACTGGGAGCTGCCAAGAACAGTTTGAACATTAAAGATGCATGAGTAAAACCACTGTATTTTGTTAAGCCAGTCCATCTGAATGTCTTAGAAATATGTGTTCATATCACATCAAAACTGCCAGCGATGGCAGGGCTTTTCCTTTGCAGAAAGGGGGCCTTGTAAATAGTTGTATTCATTGGAGTTAAAATTAGGTTTCTGTGGTGTTGACTTGCAGCCAGCCTTTCCCACAGGGCAATTTATTTAAGAAAAAAAAAAAGCCTTAAAATAGTAATGTACATATGACATATTCTGTGAACTCGAGAGCCCATTTGGACTGAAGCTTTCTTTGTATTTCTTTCATCCATGGTGCCTTAAAGGAATAGCTTGGCAATAAACAAATGTGCCTTAAAAATGCACGGATAGTGCAACATTTCTGTCCAATTTGAGCTCCTGTAGGTGTCTTCTATGGGGTTATAAATAGGGAATGGGAATTAAATTCTTCCTTGAACCATTGATCACGGAGAGTTTGCCCAGTACTTGGACCATGAAGGTGCTCTTTGTTCTCCCACTATGTAGCTTGAATTTAAAAATCAAAATAGGATTCAGATGGATGTCAGTGTATTTTTCTTAAGAGAAAATAGTAAACCCTGTGAACTGACCAGTGCTTATGTGCATCACTGAGCAGGTAAACTGGAATTTGGGTTGCACACTGTGGCACCCTGGTTTGGTCCCCTCCACAGGCAGAGGTGCCATGTCCCCACAGAACTGCCCACTTGGGTGACTGCGAGTTTTCTTCCTGCCTTTTGGCCAGGGTAAGAAATAAATCTTGGCCTTTGTCCCAGGAAGGCATTGTTCATTTCCCCCTCTCTCTTCTGCTCTCTCCTGGCACAGCTCCATGATGCCCTGGAGTGTGGGCTCAGGAACACGGAGTTTCCCATAGGGAGTAAGTATGAAACCTCTTATGCAAAACCAAGTTTCTCTGATTGAATTAAACATAGGAAGGGAGATGTGGTGTTGTTGAATTTCACAGGGAATTTCACAGACTCGCTGAGTCCTCTACCCTCCATTCCTGGTTTGCCAAGTGGTCCTTCATGCAGGTCACAGGTGGATGCTGGTTTTGATTTCTCTTGGAAAGGTCTTGTGGATGGTGATGGAAAAAGTGCTCCAGGTGCCGTGTTCATTTGGATAATTTGTCCATCCTACTGAGCATTTTGAGGGGATGAAATACTATTACTTGTATCTTTTGGCAGTATCTGCTCAGTGCAAGATTTGTTAGTCTCAAAGGCTTTCTACTCACTGTCAGTCCCGGGTGGTGTTGGTGTCCCTGCACAGCAATTCCGAGTAAAAGGAGCCTCCACACATGAACATTTTGTTATTTGATTTTGTGGGGGGTAAAATGTATCAAATAAGGTTAGGTCTCAACTCTTGTTTTGGTTTCTGCTCACATCCTTGTCTGATTCCCTGCTGCAGCAGGTTTCCCCGAGCAAAGTGCAGCCAAGGTGGAGCCTTAAAGATGGTCATAAATCAACTCAGATACAATAGCTCTGCTTTTGACACCTCCTGTAAGCCCCTTGTGAATTCCACTGGGTTAACGTGCAGTGTGCTATAGCTTGAAAACCAAAATCCTCATTTGGAGGGCAGAGTTGCTCAAGAGTTATTCACTAAGACCAGTCACCCAGAAAAAAAACACACATCAAAGGAAAACCATTACACAGGACCTACATTACTATCAATTATAAAGTGAATGCATGATGCTTTTTCATCAAGGAAACTTCAGGAACTTTAGGAGGGCATGGGAAGGCAGCACAACCAACGGCAGTGCCAAATCTCATTCCAGTAACGGTGGTGATCATGAGGTTATAGATACAGTAATAGATGTCTTCTGACCTCTGGTCCCTCTTTGGCTCAGCAGAAATACCTTCCATTCTCTACCTCCCACCTTTTCATATTTTATTAGCATCCTATTAAAGGGAGCCAAGAAGTATGAGACACAGCATGTTTTGTTTCTCAGCATGCAAAGCCCGCCTTATCTAAGAGATTTATGTTTATCTTGTAGACTACACCTAAATTTTGTTTGTTTCGTTTGAGGCTTCAGTGGATCAAGAGTCTCTAAAGCCAAGTAGCCAAGGAGGAACACAGAATGGGTGTAGGAAGGTGTACAAAAGGAGCAGGACCAGCAAAAGAAGATGCAATGGGTGTCCCTTACGAAGCTACTGAAACCTGTGATTGTTTTTTCTGTCAGATTTTTCTAGGCTTTGAAGGGTTTGCTCTAGAAAATGAACTTCTCTCCTTCTCATTGAATTCAATTAATGACAGCGAATAAATATGAATACACCGATAAAGCTTTGTCCACTCCTTTGTTCTTAAAGCTTTGTCTGTGGCAAAGTCTCTGTGTCTTGAGTAGAGAAAACGAGCCACTCTGCCTCTTTTTTTTTTGTTTTTTCCTGCAGGGTATGACAGCTAAACTAACATTTCTGCCTGCCAGCGTCTCTCGGAGCGTGAAACTGAAGCAAGGGCAAAAAAGAATAGTAGAAAGTCTGAAAAGCAAGATTTTTAGGTGTGTAGAAGGACCTGTTTCTGTTTGCGTTACGCAACGCTCGTGGGGAGGGCCCGGAAAGCTCCCCCTTCCCTGTTTGCTTTGGCACGCTCAGCACCAAAGTTATGGAGCATCTGGGCAGGGGGCTTGGGGGAGAAAATTTGGAGATGCTGAGGGTTAAGCTCAGATTTAGCCAGCCAGTTGACTTTTAATTTATTTATCTATTTATTTTTTTCATGTACTGGTTGAAGCAAATGGAGTTTGATCAGCTCCCTGGGCCAGGGCTGGATGTCAGCCTGGCTGGGTGGGAGCGGGGCCTGGAGCCTGCGTGGCGGCCGTGTCTCCTCTCCTCTCCTCTCCCGGCCGAGCCGCAGCGCTGGCACTTCCAGCCGAGGCAGAGAAGCCTCTCCCTTCCACACACAACCTCCTGCCTCCCCGGTGCCAGTAAAAATAACAGAACGGCATGGCTTGAATAGCAGACCTCCCTCAAAATAACTCTGTGGTCATGAGCTGAGGGCAGAAGCTGTTCCTTCCCCGCAGCACATGCGAGATAAATGGTTTGCGTGATTATTTCTTCCCCCAGCCCCGTTTTTAAAAGAGAGAGTTCAGATTTTTGAGTGGTTTCCTTCAAGGAAGTACATGAGAGCTATTAAATACATATTTCTCTTGGAAATATCACCAGAGCCTTCTTTTCCTTGCACTGCAGAAAAGAAGTATATTAAAATATTTTCGCTGAAGGGAACTTCATAGTGGTATTTTATTGGGTTATTTTGCTCAGTCTTATCTATTCTTCGTCACTTTTAGATGAAGTGATTCCTCTGGCAACAAATAACTTCTCCTAATCACGCAACCCGGCCTGGGAATTTTCCTAATTTACTCCACAACATACTTCAGCAGATGGAGGAACAGGGAAAACTGAGGAATGCTGAGGCGCTTTTGCTCACTCCCACTTTCTGGCACCCGAGATTAAAGTTCTTTTTTCTCACCAGAAACCCCTGACCCCTTCGCTTTCTGGTAGCTCAGCATCCTCTAGATGGCCCACAGGCACAGCTTACGCAGGATTTGTGCAGGGACAGCAAGAATGGAGTTTCCTGCTGTGAGGGTCTTACGGATTCTGTGAAATCCCAGAGAGATTCAGGGAAATCTGCATTACAATGCCGTGTTTGGTACAGGTCTGTGCACTGAGCGGGTACACAAAAGGTAACGGAAACTAAATGTGTCAGGCATCATCTTTCTAATCCAATGTGGGTCTGTTTAATCTCTTTCAAAAGATGTCTTAAGAACTCCCAGTGTCTTCATTGAGCGCTGGGCTTTCACTGCTGCCCATATGGGGGCTGGGCTGTGGGATGCTGGGGCTCTGACCGCTCCACATCACCCGGGCTGGGGCTTAATTAACACATAGAGGCTTCAGCCTGGGCAGGAGAGCCTGATAGTGAGTCTGGAGGGAGAGCCTGTAATCCTGTAAACATCTCCTCGAGGGGCAGGAGGAGAGGATTGGCAATTCGTGCTCTTTCTGTCTCAAACAGGAGGAACAGAAAAGCCCTTAGACCTGACTCAGGCAGGGCAGAAAGTGCCAGCTCATCCCAGCTACAGCAATGTTCGCACTGAACGCCTCCATCTGGATCCTCCTGTGCTTCCACAGCCGTTCCACCCTTGCTTTGCCTCCTGCAGAGCTGCCTGGCTCAGACCCTGAGTTCTAGACTCAAAATTCACTCTATGCTTTCTCCCCATGCCAACGTCAGTCCCCTAAGCCAGCTCTGGAAAGCTGAATGCTGCGGGAAAGTGGAGCGGGGTTTGGAATTGGTGGGGGGGAAATGTGTGTTGAATAATAATAAAGTCTTATGGCCCCAAAAGCTGTAGCTCTGCTGCTTCATGGAGTTTATGTTATCATGGAATAACAGGATGGTTTGGGTTGGAAGGGACCTTTTAAAGGTCACCTTGTTCCATCCTTCTCCCATGGGCAGGGAGACCTTCAACTATCCCTGTCCAGCCTGGCCTTGGACACTTCCAGGGATCCAGGGGCAGCCACAGCTTCTCTGGGAAATCTTAAGTTATCTTAAATGTTATGTTGTGTTATGTAATGTTGGATCAAGGGGAAAAGTCTGGATTCTTGTAAGACTTAATGTGCCATTAACCACACAGGAAAGTAGGAGTAATATCCCAGGAAGAAAATGGTCTCATCAAGCAAGCAAATAATGGATGAGAAATGAAGATTTGGTACAGGCTAAATTTGTATCAATATTGATCTTTGCCTGCTTGTGTAGTTTCACAATAGTGGCTTCTGGCTACTTTGGGCAGCATAAAGCATGAAAGTAGAGCATAAAAGTAAGGACCACAGGGGCAGATAATAAGAACATGAGTAAATCAAGCAGCCTTTTTTTCCTCAGTACTCATAGATCATCTTTATTGCAAAACTCTGAGTGAGCTTAGGAAGAAAATCTGAATACTTAAAATGTTAAAAATCGGGAAACAAAACAGCATTCCGAGAAATGCACACGTTCTGCATTGAGATGTGTTCTGCACACAGGGCTGGCTGCACTGGTTGTGACTCAGGTGAGCTTCACTGTGACTGTATAAAATGCTATTGGCTTTGCAAAGACACAAAAGAAAGGGGGAGGTAGGAGAAAAATGCAGAATCCCCTTCTTTTAATGGACCTTCCAATGTTTGGCTGAGCTGCAGAGCAGTAACAAAAGAACAGTGTGTATTTATTAACGGAACACTAAAACTTGTATTTAAAGGTCTGGGGAGAGAAGAAAAGCCTAACACCTGTGAAACCAGTCAAGCTCTGTCTGTCCTTGTTGGCACTGGGATTTTCAGCTTTCCAAACTGCTGCCTGACAGGTTTTCAGCTGTTCCTGGGACAGAGGAGCTGCATCTTTCCAGGGTATTCACCACTACCACCATGACCACTTCTATCCCCATCACCACCCTGCCCTCCCTCAGACAAGGGGATCTTGAATTCTCATGGTGGCGCCCAGGGGAAAACCACACCAATCCCACAGGGATGAGCCCATCTCTGTGTTCAGCCAAGAGCAGAGGTTGCAGCAGAGCTTTTGGGCATCACCAGCCTCAGCCACTGCAGCTCCCACCTCCTTCGTTAAGATTTTGGTACCACAGAAAGGAGCATCTCAGGTGGAAGCATTTCAGGGATGTCAGTCACCATGTGGGCCTTGGTCTTCCAAAGACCGAGCTGAAGTCATAAATTACCTTTTAGGTGTTGCTTAGGGTGGTGCTGTGGCAGTGGATACACCAGGAATGCCCAGCTGGAAGAGACTGCAGCCGTTCCTGTCTGAACCAGTTTGTCAATAAAGCCATATATCACTAACTATTTACAGATTGACATCCTGGGGCAAATTCTGGCCTTCATTTCAGTCAATGCATTGGCACTGGTCTTCACCACTTGAGGGCAGAGGCCCCAGGGTTTCCTTGCAGGGTTTGTAATTACCTTAATATATTCTCAGTTGATGACAGGCAACTGCAGCACACAACATATTGCCCTTCCATAGCTCCTCTGGCATTTTCTGGTGGTATTGTGTGGTTGGAGCTGGTGGAAAGGATTCAATTGCAAAACAAAATGTGAAAATACGTTGAATATTTTTAAAAATTCCAGACTTCCATGAAAATGTAGCTATCTCTTCATTTATTTGTTTTAAATAGCTCTTTCATGTGTTGGGACAAAGGGACATTGTATTAATCGTGAAGTGTGAAATGTTTTTCTTGTTTGCTTGGGACAACAACTGGGAATACATGGATTTGCCTATTCACGCTTTATTGTTATGACAACATTTTTTCACAAAGTATTTGAAAGCCAGTGCTATGAAAGGAAAAAAGTTGGCTATAAAGCTGGAGGAGTTTCATGCTTTTGTTTTAAGCTTGCTTTGTCAAAATTGTGAGTCTTTCACCCGTGGTGTCTGCCTGATTCAAGGGTTCTTTTCTTGTTCAAATATCCTTTAGTAAAACCCATTTGACTGAAAGGCTGTGCAAACACGAGCTGGCTATGATAAGAGTCCTACATGAAATCTTTAACATGCTTTGTCAGCATGAGGTTTTTTCAGCTGTGTGCCCTAGTAAATATTTCCCCCCCCTTCCCCTAAACTAAGTTAATTTTCTTGAAGTGCATTTCTCATTTATAATTGCTGTAATTTTGTGATGGATTTATGACAATAAGCCTTTATGCCTTAGGTGAAATGTTAATCCACTCTGGATTAGAAAAATAGTGCCTTATTTCAATAGTTACTTGAAAAAATAGTGCCCTAGTCCAAGCTGTGCTACTAAAACAAGCAGCACCAGAACAGCCAGGTCCCAGTCATGGCTGAGTTTGCACTGGATCTATTTTCTGTGTTTCTCTTTCCCGAATGAGCTGCCTGTCAACTTTCTTTAGCACCACTAAAAGGCATCGTGAGGAATCTCATCCTGTGACTTTGCTAAGCACAGAGAAGGTGCTAGAGGAGGACACATTAATCAGCTTAATCAAAGTCAAAAAACATGGCTTTTCTTTCAAATGTGGCTGTCACATGCGAGCACATCATCACACAGGCAGGAGCTGAGGACAGAAGGGTTCATCTAAACCCTGTCCCACCTCTGTAGCATCCAAGAGAGTTTGTGAAAAAAAGATCTGTTTGTCCTGTAATCAACTGCTCATATCATGCACTACACAACCTATTTTCTCTATCTGGCTTGGTTCTGAAATGGGTTTATAGGAGGAACAAGGAGCAAAACTTGTCTTTGAAAAACTCTTTGTTTTGCTGCTGTTCATTCCTGTGTTGCTGTTTTAAAGCCTGAGCTTTTCCAGCTCCTATCCATCCCCGCTCACCTTTGCTTTTCTTGGTAAAAGTCTACATTGGCACACGGCTCTTAGACAGGAAAATGGAGACATTTTACCACATGCCTCTGCTAAACACAACTAATAACAGGCTGGATATTTTCCACTCCACCCAAGCTGCATAATTGTTCACCGTATGAAATGAAGTTAATTCTGTGTAATGTTTTGATGAGTAATTTTAATCAGGGCTGTGAAGAAACGGCTCTCAGGTCTGGAAACGTAAGTGCTTCCTATAGTAAACAAATCTTGTGGTTTTAGCATTTCACTTGATTTGGTTTTTCAGATGACAGAACATGTTCCTTCTCTTTCCCTATGGTCTCCAAGGCTTAGGGAGCAATTTTGCAGCCCAATTTAATTTGTTCGTCCCTTAAACCAGTTAAAGGGGAGAGAGAAAACTTAGTTCTCACCTTTTCCTTCGACAGGGAAAGTCTTGACTTTGACTTCTTTGCTTTCAATGTCCTTCAAACAGCAAGAGTGTGATTCTGCTGTGGTGGCCCCTAAAAATGAGCAGCTTCTTTGCAGGGCAGCCACTGGACCATTGTCCTGTTGGAAGAGCCCATGGGAAATGGGTGAGTGAGAGTGGATTTGACACATTTCAGCACATGGCAGTGGCTGCAGGCACCTGGAGCCAAACAGGTCCACCAAGAAAATCCCCTGGCTTGTGGCAGGAGCTGCCAGGATGAATTTGGTCCATGGGTCTTAAACAATCTTTATTGCATGTCCTAAGCTCCCAGGTGCTTTCAATGCTCCCAAATACACAAGCTTTGCTCCAGTCTAACTTTTGAAAGCAGAAAAAAGCAGCAAAAGGAGTGGTAAAAATGCTTTTATTGCATTGTAGTGTACAAGGAGTTGCCTGTATTTGGGATGGAAGAGCCTGATCCGATTCTTGGGTTGTCCCAGACAATCTGTGGCTAAAAAGGCCAAGGTAGGTGTCCAGAGTGAGTACAAAACAGAAACTCAAAACTGAAATTTTCATTTGCTATGTTATCCACAGGCAAATGAAATATGTCATAACTTTTGCAAGAATACATTAAGGAAAAGAAATCCCTAGATTGGCTGGCTGTTTATTTATTATAGCAATCTTTCTTACACTTTCAAACTCCCCTTCCCTGCAGGCTCCTGTGCGCTGCCAGGCAATGGATCACTGTGGATTTTTCATGTGTATTTGTGTGAACACCTAACACTGGTCACAAAGGCAACTCCTGGGAGCAGATTTCCTGACAAAATGGGAACGGTTGTGAGTCAGGAATTCACATTTTAAAAATGCCCTCCGATATTTCTGTGTGATTCCTTGGTTTTATGAATTTTCCGTTAATAATCTTGTTTCCCCAGCATGTTTCCAGCAAGGAAGCACAAACAGGGAAGTCGTGGTCATTTTAATATATATGTAAATAGGAGGACAGTGGTGTGATGCAGAGGATATTAACATTTAGCAGTACTCCAGCATTTACTATAGGTAAGCACCGTTTCACACTGCAGTTGGAAGTTTAAAGTAATGGTCCCATGAGCTATCCTGTCTCCCTCTTTTATTAAATTCTTTGTCATGGATTTGTCCTTTGCCAAACACATCACCTGCTCTTTCAAAGCTGAGAATCTCCAGATGTTAATTTTTTACTAAAGCAGATTCAGTGTTCCCCCTGAAAAATACCATGGCAAACAAAAGATGCATGCTGTTACAGAAATGACAGGCTTCTTTTTTTGGCAGGTATTCAGCAGGCTGAGAGTGCAGGGAGTGCCTGCTGAAGTTCACGATTCCTGAAGTGCAAGAAATGGCTTTTAATTCCACCCTGCAGTGAACAGGGATGTGCAGCTTTTGCTGCTCTGCAGCATCCACAGTGCAGGCTCTACTCTAATGAGGGCAACGGGTGAGAAACATCCTACCCCTCTCTACAAACAGTTCTAGAAAATACTGCATTCGATTTCCTCAAGCCTTAAGTGTATTTCAGCCTTCATTTGCTAAGAAAGCTTTGAAGGACTTCAACTTCTTGTCTTTGGACTTCATGCCCTAAAGCATTTCTCTGTAGCAACCACTGTCCCCATTTGTGCAGCCTCTGCCACGTGGTAATGATCTGGCTGTTGCATCTCCCTCCTTTTGGGAGGAAGAATCCCACTGCTCCTCTTTTACAGAGAAGAACCTGAAAAGCAGAATTAAATGCCTTGTGCAGTGTCTCAATGGGGCAGAGATGAATTCTGAACTTTGGTCTCATCAGACCCTCACCAGTATCATAACTCCTTTCCCTTGTTCCAAAGGTTTCTGCTAAATAAACCCAAATGGACGATGTCCTCCTGAGGGTGTGCAGTTGTGTCTGCTTGGTCCAGGAAATGCTCCTGCTGGATTGGGGGAGGTTGGGGGAGGTTTCCCAAAGGATTGCTGTCCATGCAGTGCTGGGTAGGGATTTATGTCACATCTAAAGCACTTGTCAAATGCTCAGCACGAGAAGTTGGGGTTTGGAGACTGCAAAAAGAGTGACTGGTCTGAAAGGGAGCCCCAGGCACGAACGCTGCCAAGGTGAGTTGTGTGTACAATATGTATTTAACAGAAGTGTACAATATTGATTTTCTGTGACCTGGATGATTTCACAAATTGTTTTGGCATGATATTTTGTTCCCTAAGCTGTTTAAGGAGATCCTGCATATCCATGTAAAAAAACCTTGTAGCTCAGCCTTTTCTTGTCCTTCACTGCAGAAGAACACCTGAGTTGTATCCATGTCCTCTCACAAGCATTGTTCAATACTGCCCTTCCCTGGGTGTTAACCTGATTTATTTGTTGCTCCTTGAAAGACTGATTTCTTCATTCAGCCAATGTCTTTTATCACCAGCCTTCTCTTTGGTTCTGTTGATAACAGAGTTACAGCAAAACAGGATTTGATACCATTTTAATATATTGGGGTTTTTAAGCATTAAATATCTCAGCTTCCATTTTCTACAAAGAAGATTTTGATTCTGGCTGCAGTGAGGGCTTTTAGGTTTGGTGATGCTTCAGGACGGACATGAACCAAACCCTTTGATCTTCTTTTCCTTTGTAAGTAACCTTCAGAGCCAGTCTGGCTGGAGGACGTAAAGTCTGGCTGCTTCCTTTCTGTGCAGAGCCACTGGATCAACACCTGTGACACACAGCTAGGGATGAATTCCCCATATTGCAGCTCTCACTCCCCTGCCGACGCGGGGACAGAACAGACTGTCGGCTTCTGCCGCAGCCATCTAATAACCCACCATCTGTTTTCCATTTTTAATTTAGACACAAGCAATAGACCTGAACCAAAACCGCGGTTCCAGACCCCGTGAGGATTGCTAGAAATTCTTCTGAGTTCAATAATTAAATAAACAACAAAACCAACAAAAAAATTATTTAATCTCTCAGCAGAAATCCACCGAGCTGTGCACGTGCCTGCAGACTCATTACCTCATTGCTCAGCCCCCGCGCTGTCAGGGCTTGTTCCTTGTCACATCTCAAGTCTCTACCAAAATTTCTGCAGGGCAGGGACTGTGTATGTTTGCCTGGTCATGTATCTATGGGAATAACGTAAGGTACTAATGGTATTAACAGCAAGTGTGAAAGGCAATTTGGAAACCGGAGTTAATTTTGAAATTTGGCTCTTCAGTTCACCGTGAGTAACCAGGCAGAAAGCAGGGAGAAAAAAGAAACCTGTAATTAAATGTAATTAAAATTAGGATTTGAAATGAGAAATGTCATCCGAGTCATAATGGCTATCAAGGAAGTGGCAGTGAAATCATCAGCCACGGGCCAGCTCAGTGCCACCCCAACGTGGCCACCAGGACATCTCCTTCCCTTCGGGCTACAAGCAAAGGTGATGTGACCATGTGGGCATGACACAGGTCCAGCGAGGGATATGGCACAGGGCTTGGGCACAAAAGGAGAGGCTGTGTGGGGCTGCAGTGCTGTCTCTGGAGCCTGGTTTGGGATAAATCCATCCTGCCAGGGGGAAGCAATGACTCAGAGGGACCACTCCTCCCGATTCCTGTCCTGACGTGGTTCTCTGCCCACAGCCTCAGTCATCGCCTGCTCCTCTCCAGCTCTGGTGAGGCATTCCCAGCCTGCTGGCAGCCCAGGAGAGGTGTCTGCCTGAAAAACTGAAGGAGCACTGATATAAGAGAATAATATTATCAAAATGCAGGGTTTGAGGGCGAGGCTTTCCAGGGACTGTCTCAAACTCCTGAGGACTGAAGAGTCATCAGGATTAAACTCTGAAAAGGAGCTAGTTCCCAGAAGACCTTGGCATTTGTCTGAAGTGGTGATGTCAACAGGAGACAGAGAAAAGGGAAAAGTCTATTCTCCTGGTGTTCATCACATGAAGACAAAAATAACCTCCCATGGCAGGGGTCTGGACCTGGATGGGTTTTAATTTCCCTCCCAATCCAAACCACTCTGTGGTTCTATCAATATATAAGGGCTTCATTGGAGATGTCAAACGCTTGAAAAGCCTTTAGGGGGTGAGCAGGTGGATCTCTCCACAAGGAAGGGAGTGACTGGGCCAGTCCTTTGCTCCCCAAACAGTTGGCATTCCTGACTGTGCTGGGTCTGGGGCACTCAGCTTTTGTTGTTCTGTTTGGAGCCTGTGGAGACAAATGCTACCTTGGGATTTTCAGCAGCATCTCAGTCCCCAGTAATGGAGCAGACCTTGCAAAGGACAGTGTGGCCTATGTGGCTGCAGGGACCTCTGCCAGGTGCTCCCCATCTCCTTGGGAGAGCAAACAGGGCAGAAGTATTCCCATGGAGTGGAGCCAGGTTATAGGGGTGAAGCAGAGCTGGATTTGCTGCAGTGGAGGCTGCTGGTGGGAGAAGTTTGCTGGAGCTGCATGGCTGGCTGCTGGCAAAGGGATGAGAGATGTTTCCTCTCCTTTTGGCAGAATGAATAGTTTGATCTGGTTTGGTTTCCCCTGATGTGGTGAACAAGCTGACAGCACTCATCCAGGGTGAGTGCCAGCAGAGGAGGGGAGAGGAGCAGCCAAACTGCTGAGAGTCACAAGGATATTATGTGGGACTGGGGCAGGCTTCCCTCTAGGTCTTACTTATGTTTTAAAACCTGGATGTGGCCTTGGAGTTGATTAGAGAGAGTTTTACCTTCCTCCAGCTCCAGCCCTGCCCATGTGATGGTATCTCATGCTCAGTTAAGGAACCACTGCCATCCCAGAGCCTCTGGAGACATCCCCTCCCAGGAAAACAAGCACGTGGCTCTCTGCAGGGTGAGAGAGGATCTGGGCACTGCATTCAGGTCTGGACCTCTGAATGGAAAGACTGAGCACTGAGCTAAGCTCCTCACAGCTTTCTGCCCAGAAGCTGAGTCGCCTCTGCCAACCCTCAGCTGTGCCCAGCCTCCTCAGAGTGTCGTGCAATGCCATCCTGCTTTCTGCTCCCAGCTGCAAGGATTAGGATAGGTGGGTATCATCCTGGCCCAGTTTTGGAAAAGCTGGTTGATAGGAGTACAGCACTGAAAATATCTGCTATGGAGATGACCCTGCAGAGCTTATCCAATGTGAAGGAAAGTTTTTGTCTGTCTCCCAGGCCAGAAGCAAAAAGTGATTTTATATATGTATTTTTTTCAATGCTTCAGCTTCTGCCTGACTGCTATTTGCTGCATCATTGTTCATCCTCCTTGGGGAGGGACAGGCAGGGCAGCCCTGCTGTTTAACCACTTGCCTTCACTGCTCACTTGTGGTTAATACTTGCTCCTCAGGACGGCAAGTGGAATGCAGTAGTGCTGCTTTGCATTACCGCCCTGGAGCTGAGAACCAGGCCAATATCATCAAAATTCAAGGCATTCCTTTCCCAAACCCACTTTACGTGGAAAAGTACCCTTAACTCTCTCTAGCCCCGAATACCAGGCTTGAGGGCCTCTTTACCTGCCAATGATGCTGGGCAAGCTTTCAGCCCAGATAAATCACAGGCAGCTGGGGAATGGGTGGAGGCTCTCGTTTCACCACTTGAAAGGCAACTTTCAAAAGCTGGTTGGAATTCAGCCTTTAATTTTGCACCCACAGATTTGAGCCCGTAATCAGATGTGAGCTGGGATCTGCAGATCTCATCTGCTGCAGCACTAACACCACCTCTTGCTTGCTGCCTGCCCAATCCAAGAGAACAGTTAGGTAATTAAAGGTCTGGATGTATTTAGCTTTTCCCACCACTAGTTATGGGCAGAGCATTAAAAGGCGTTGGGTCCTCTGCACACATCCTGGGTGAGCAGATTCCTGTCCTCCTTATCTCTTGGTCATTCTTTTGGTATCTCTAGGTGCTCCCTGTAGTTTTCCCATTTATCACAGGCTGCTTTCCTCAATTAAGTCCTCCGATATGCTGCTGCAAATGAAGTTATTACTATTATTGTTGTCATTATCATTACACAAACCCCCCAAACCCACACACTTTCAAAAATGTGACTTCATTTAGTGAGAATTCTTTAAAACATATTTATTTTCTTTCCCAAATCCAAACTTCAGGAAAATTTTGTATGCAGCACATGCAACATCCGTGGCTCGGGGCTGTGCCTGTGGGCAGCCAGAGCCTCGACATTGCTTCCAGGGGAACATTACTCCACGCAGCCCAGCAGAAAATTGTTGTTTTTACTGGCATTTGTGCTGCAGCAGAATTTGGAAGAGGGCACGGAGGAGTTTTATGGCATGCTCTGCTTGTTCTGGTTGTCACCGGTGAAAAAAAAGCAGATAAATTTTTAAACTGCAGCCTCTGTTCTCTGCATAAGAATGGGGGAAATGGTGCTCTCATCTGCTGCCTTACCTGAAATGTCACTGCACATCTGAAAGAAAAAGTCAGGGAAGTAAAATGAAAAAAAAAGAAATACAGGTTTTTTAAAAATTTCTTTCCTAAGTGTATGTAGTAAGTGTGGAAGGAAGGAGGAGGTATATTTTTGCTGGGTTACTCCTTGAAGAAATCACTGTGTGATTTCAATGTGTGATATTTGTGTTTACTGCTGCACNGAGGAGGTATATTTTTGCTGGGTTGCTCCTTGAAGAAAGCACTGATATTTGTGTTTACTGCTGCATCCCATCCTATCTGAGCTACTTCATTCACAGCGTGGTGGATTTAACTCATAGAATGAAGAGCAGCAGAACAAAATGATTGGACTTACTCTGAAGTACTGATTCTCACAAGTGCTGCATTGTTTATCAAGAAAAAATTAAGTCTCTGCAGAGAAGCAACTGGTGCTTCATCAGGCTTTGGATGTTCTCTCCCCTCTCCTGTGGGACTGTGATCTCAGTGATCTGACTGATTCCCAGCTGGAAGTGAATGTTGTCTGGGAGTGATCCCAATGTCCAAGCACACCAACCATGGCTGGTGGCAGGAGGCTTCCCCAGAGAAGCCAGCCCATGCCAGGAAAGCATCACTTGCAGTCAGGCAAAGGAGGGGAGATGCATTTTGCTCTGGGGCTGTGCTCTCAGTGGCGTTTCTCAGTCTAGATCGTGATTGATTCTGTGTCCAGTCTAAAAATTTAGATTTTTTTTTTAATATAACTGGGCATTGAGCTTTATTTTTTTGTCTCCTGACTCATTTGAATGTGTCAGGCAAAGTCTTTTTCCTCCTCTGGAAAAACTCTGTACATCTCTTATCATGACTCCTTTTTGGTATGCTTCTGGTTCTCCTCTCCATCTTGCCCTTCATTCTGGAACCTGCAGCACATTTGATACAAGCACATTTTTATTTCTGTGTCTTGAGATTCATTTTCTTCTTTCCATCCTTTTGCTTTCATTACCTTGCCTTGTTGCAATTCAGACTGTAAAACCTGTGGGGCAGAAATTTTAGCTCTAGCAGAACACACCCACAGTGATGAGCAAGCCACGGCGCAGAAGGCACGTTGTGCATTCTCATGGGCTACTGCTGTGTTCACAGGGAGAAGTTCCCTTTTTGCAGATGAATGCAGAGCATGGAAATGGAGTGGGATTTGTACTTCATAGAACCATTTAGGTTGGAAAAAGCCTGGTTAAATGCCATGTATAATATTTATCCCACATTTGCTGGCCTGAACCACTGAGCAGTGCTGCTGAAGGCTGTTACCTGTCCCAGCAGTGGATGTGGTGGGGGGTTTGTGAGGCTGTGCAGGCTCCTTCAGGATGAAACCCCCTGCCTCAGGAATATCATGTTTTATTATTTATTTAAAGGATGTTTTCATGACACTGCAATTTCTAACCCAGCATGGCGAGACCATAAAATAATAGCGGGTCTGTTTGGGAGGACGTGTTTTATTTGGCACATTTTGGGGAGTAGCAGTACAAAGGGAGAAAATAAAGTTGCAATGTTTATGGCAGCTGGGCTCTCTGTCCGTTGGTAACCACTCACCACAAATAACTGCTCGCTGGTGCCCACACGTGATATTTTAAGGTCCGAGCTCTTAAAAAGAAGCTCTTAAACATCAGCAATATTTAGTGCCGTGCAGCCTCCTGGCCACACATAATGACTGCAGTGTTTTTTTATGAAAACGAAACTCATCACATTCTGGGCTTTGCTTTAAGACCTCACATCAATCACTCAACCCCAAGCTGTGCCTCACACCTTTTCAATTCCCACAGCCTCGCTCTTTCCGTTACGTTGCTCTTAATGTCTCTTTTTCCCCCCTTCTTCCTTGCTGCCTGCTCCTTGAGGAAATATCCTCTCTCCAAAGCTGTTCGCTGAACAACCCTCCTACTGATCTGGAGAAGGAGGAAAACCTGACCAGGTCCATAAGGCAGATGCAATTAGAGCACAGTTACTGACTGTTACAATAAAAAAGTAGAATAGAATAGAAGCAGTAGAAAGATCAAGCAGCAGGTAAGGCAACTAAAGGAAAAAAACATTTTTGCCCACCACATAATTAATGGTGGGACTCACTTCCACAGGATATTGTGAAGGACAGAAATAGAAATTATTTTTTAAAATTAACTAAGAAAATGAATGAGGGCTGGATCCGTCACTTGTTACGGAATGCAATGACTCAGGTGAAAAGAGCTGCTGAGAAAGCTCCCAGGCAGTTGGTAGGAGCTGGGAGGGCCAGGAATCCACTGCTGGTCCTGTGGGAAGTGGAATGGATCTGACTCAGCCACTCTTACGTGCTTTCCAATCATGCCACCCCAAAGGAATAAAACAATTACAAAACATAATTACAAACTGCTACAGACTGCATAAATGCAGTTAATTCAAAGTATGGATTTGCCTTACTGATGAAATGACCCAGTTCTTCAACCTTTTCATCTCTCAGTTTCTTCCTTTCTGCCTGATACTTTCTCCTGCTCTGCCATGATGAGTTTTGTTTTGCTGGTCCCCAGGGCTATGCCTGTAACTCTGTCTGTAAAGTTGTCTCATGCAACTAAAATAAGTACAGCAGTTTATTCACTCGCTTTTGCTTTCTCCCATTCTCTGACAACCCCAAATACTCTGGCTCTCCCTTGCTCCTTAGGCTCCTCCTCTCTACACAGTGGACAAGAAACGCTGCAGAGAATCTTTCCACCAAGCAGGAAAGTGGGTTGGACCTTTCCAAAGTGCTCGGTCCCTTATCACAGACCCTCGTGGTGAAACTGGGGCTCAACCAGCATCAAAGCCACCGCTGAGTGTCTGAAAACTCTTCCCACCACCCTGTCTTAATTTGAGCCCCCCCACCCGCTGGTTGTTTTGAATTAGGGTTTTGGCCTGGGATCACTGAATTACACAACGTGACGTGAGAATGTATATTGCAAACAGAGCACAGAGCTGTTGGTTGGCTTAGCATCACTTTATCTCTTGTGGCTGGGGGAGTGCAGGAACTTCTTGCTCTGAGCCAGCACTTTCCTCTCTGGGGTTACAATGCCATGAAGGAAATGCAAGATAAGCCACGGCTTCAGCAACCTCCTTTATCTTGTCCCTCCTCATCCGAGATGCTGGTGTACAAAGGGACACTGGTGAGCTTTGTTTGGTGCCCTGCCGAGGATGCTGGGCAGCAGGACAATGCCCAGTGCCACAAGTCACCAGCTGTCCCACAGCGAATGCACCCACAGTAAACAACCAGGGACAATGGGGACCCTGGGGAGGCGGGGTGGGTTTGTACCAGGGCTAGTGACTGTACCTGAAGTGACAAAGGGACAATTCAGCTCTCTGGGACGGCGTACGGCGGCACGGCGCAGAGAGATCGAGTGAGGAGAGATTAGCAAGGCTTGGCTTGTGCAGGCTGGCACATGATAACATTATTGGTTCTGTCATTTGATGCCGGGTGAAGAATGCAGAAAGAAAGTGCTTGTAGCCAGATAAGTGAGCATATGATGGTGGTAAGGTTATTTTATGGCTTTTTCTGCTCCATTCCCTTTCTCTGTCCCCCCGGAGTCTGGCAGAAGACCACTCTGCTCCTTTCACCTGGTGATATTCCTGGTTATCAGGCAGCACCAGGATGGTGGGATTCCTTCCACAGCAGCATCAGTGCTGGCTCAGTTAACTGTTAACTGGCAATTGCCCAGGGATCAACACACCCAGAAATTTTGAGGGTGGCTCACCTTGGGCAGGCTTTGAAAGGATCCAAAACTGGATGTCTGGCCTAAAGCATTCAGAATGGAGGAAAGGTAACTCACACCTGAGGAAAGAAACGGCCTGATGAGCGTTCATACTCTGAGAAACTGCTGTGAGCTCTGCACAGCACACAGTGAGAAACCCAGCTTTAGGCACCTGGGCTTGAAGATGTTGGTTTGTGCTCTCCGTGACACACTTTGTAAAACCAAAATCTGAGTGTAAATAGTAGCAGATAAAGAATTTTTTCTTTAAATGGCCCTATGCCATGAAGAAATGGAGCTGGGCAAGCAAACAAGCAAAGGCAGCTGAGAGAATGAAGGTCCCGTAACTCACAGTGCATTTGTTTACTTACTTTGGCATGAGACGCAGGTGTGAGCTCGGTCTTTGTTCCTTTCTGCAGGCTGGAAAAAAGCCTGCCTGCTCCTTGCCATGCAGGTCAAATAACTCTAACACTGAAGAATATTCTTTAGCCACCTTTTTTTTAATGAAGGGACACGTGCCTTTCGGAAAAAAAGACGTCCAAGGACCAGCTAAAGTTAAATAAATAAAATCTGCAGACTGTTTCATGCAAGGCTCTAACGGTGGTTTTCATTTATTCACCTCACCTCTCCCTGAAATAACCTAAACAGAATGTTCATGGATTACTCTCCCCAGTTTTGCTTCCTGGCATAGATCTTTGCACATTTGCACCTCTCAGGTGTTGCAAATCTCCACGGGCTCCCCCTGAGTGCAGATGCTGTACACGCTCTCTTCTTGGTTCTTTTAGTCTTTAGTATTTTAAACTTTGTGAGGATTTTTTTCATATGCACTTACCGATTTTAGACCCTTTTAGTGCAAGTTTAATGGTATCTGCACAGAGAATTTGGGAGAGGGCAAAGTGTAAGAGCAGTAGTGAGGATCGCTGAGTAAGCCCAGGTAGGAGCTGCTGGATACAGAACAGTTTTTGGGGAATAGTGGCCACACCCAGCCTCAGGAAATGGAGTTCAGCCTTCAGAGCTAAGTGCAGCTGCGGGGAAGCCCCTCCTGGAGCTCCAGGTGGAGGAGGTGTACGTGCAGGAGCAGGAGGCAGGCGCCCAGGCCAGCTGTGTAACCTGAACACCTTTCCTGTGGGATGGATAACGGGGAGAAAAGCAGCACTTGGAGAAAGCGACCTGGCTGGACTGGCAGCATTATCCTGTGCGTGGAGGTGCAGAGGCTGGAGAGCAGGGAGAGGAAGAGAGGGAGAAAGAGGAAGAGCAGGCAGCTGCTCTGTGGATGGTCCACGTATTTGGCTAATGATGGTAATAAAATAGGATTAGCTGCTAGCCCTGGATTGATGGCCATGGCAATTGCCAGACACTGCTTCCCTTCTGTGAGCAAAGGAAGGTGCCTGCATGTGGGCATTGCTTTTAAAAGCTCATTAGCTGGGTGTTAAGTCTCATCAAACAGTTAACATTTCAAACAAGTACAACCTGGGTATAATTGTAGCCTCTCTAAATTTGTTTGCCCCATTAATACCTGCCACTATCAATTATTTAATTCCTCCTCAGCTGTTTGAATGCTGGTTTTAAACTGGGCCTTACATGGATTTATTTGTTTCTGATCAGAAGGTGTGTTTTCTGCTCCATAAACTCTGTAATCTGAAGGTAAGAGATTAGGTGGGAGGCAGTGAGGATGGTGTGCTTTGGTTTGATGCTACAAAATCCATGGGAAATTTCTAGGGAGAGGGCAAGCCCAGGTTTGAGAAGATTGGGGTTTGGAGGACCTGGTTTGGGTCTCCCAGATGTGCCAAAGAGTTCCCACCAAAGCAAATGGAGCCTGAGTCATGCAGGAGACTTCTGCTCGTGTTTATTCCAGCAACGGGAGAACCATAGCAGCAGGAAAACAAACTTTGGGAGAGAGGACAGATAAATGAGACATTCCCGGGCAACGGGAGTAAGTTCCACAGGGATGCCAGAGGGGAGAGAGGGTCGCCTGCCCTGGACCACTGGGGGAGTGCAAGAGTGGTGAATTGTCCCTGCCAGGCTGATAAGGAAAATAATAACCAGGAAAAATCTTTATTAGTGCTGACTCCAACATTTTTGTCATTTCTTACCTCGGAATGTCTGCTTTTATTGCTGTTGATTCTCTTTTTTTTCTGGCTGCTGTGTCTCTGCTGAAAGTTTTGTGGCACAGATGGCTCCCTGGTAATTTCGGTGTATGTCCTCCAGGACACATTTTTAAATCTTTTTTCTTTTTTTAAAGGGGCACCTGTTGTACATGGGCATTAATTGGAGAGGGCAATAAAGTGTGCTGGCAGGTGAAAGCCCTCCTCTTGATCTCCCTGTGCTTATCTTCAATGCTTTCGAGCACAGAGAACCAAAATAATTAATTAAGGTGGCATTTCTGTGGTCAGAGGGAGAGCTTTGCTTTGGCTCCCAGCTCCCCACAGCTGCTCAGCTGCCACGTGAGCAGGCATTGCTGTGCAGTGCAAATGTGGTGCTCCGTGCTCCCGGCGACTGAGAACAGGGGTTTATTTTGGAAATTGCTAATGGCTTTGTTTGCACATTTATTCCCTTTGCTGAGAGAGGCTGCAGACTGTTTCTGTGACCTTTTGTGCTTCTGTGATAGGAAGCTGTTTTGGAGGAAAGCAGATCTGATGCTTTTGGGCACCCGGGAGCCTTTGGAAAGGCCTCCAAACCATCCACGCAGAGGGAGGCAGGATGCTGATTGCAGCTGGAATCCATAGGCTGGGTAATGTTTGCTAGGGTAAATATTTGGAATATAGGCGTAGGAATTCAGAAGGAAAGAGGTTAATGTATGCTCTTCTTCGAGGCACTGGGTTGCTGGTTTTGAGGGTCCAGTTCTGGAGGCCTCTCCAGCCATGCCAGGGCTGCTTCCAGTTTATTTCCCATAGAGCAGAGGAATGTATATGGAGGGGAATGTGCCTTCCTCCCATCTTCACTCAGGAGCCCTGCAAAGCCATCGGGCACCAGCTGAAAAGGGGCTTGTGGTTCCTAAAATGGGAAATGGCAAACCACCCTGAAGACAGACCACCTCTTAAATATAGCTGCATAAATAATTCAAGTTTAAATGTTAATTCTTATATAAGAAGCAAATTATAAATTGTTCTTGCTCTTCATTTTGGCACCAGAGCTGCAAACAACAAGGCATGTCATATTGCCTTTACAAGTTAACCCCCCAAAATTGGCACTAATTTACTTTCAAGTTTTGGTAACACTGGCTTCCATATATGTTCCCAGTTTCTCGTAGTAAGAAAAGTCTACTTACATTAATCATAACTTGTGACAGGGAAAACTGAATTATGAAGATATCCATGCTGAAAGTACTATGTGCTTTTTAAAATTATTATTTCTTGGTTAAATAAGTAGCTTGGGACTGGTCATTTTAAAAAGAAAAACAATGCTGGTTGCTTTTTCAGTGGCCTTTTCAGCTCATGCATGTAATAATATATGAAATGAGGCTCATTTCCATAGCTGCCATTCTGGAGTGAGCAAAGCTTGTTATTAGCTTGTCTAGCCTGGTTTGTTTGATTTGAACTGCAGTCAGGGGATGAGTGCATGCTTGACATTTCTTCTGCACTAAAATGTCTAAAGCAATGCCAGCCTGGGCTCCATTATGGGAAACGAGCAAAATCCATTCAGTATGTTCATGAGCAACTATTCTGACTTTTAATATACTTACAAAGTATATAACCACTTCTGGCTGCTTATGCAGCCAAATGTTTTTGATGTTTCAAAATAAAAAACCAACTAGTGTAGGTTTTCTTAGATATCGAAAAAGTACCAGCAAAATCCATATTTGTTTTATGTGGCTGAGCCTGTTTATATTGCCCATGCTGGGGATTAGATGCCCTTAAACAGGAGAGGAATCTTGTCTACAGCTGCTACGGGGAGCCTTTATTATAAAAGATGACACAGAAAAAGTGGAGAATTTTTTAAATGAGTATAAAAGTAATGAGAATAGAAGAGGGATCTGTGATTTTAGCCCAATTCCTCGAGCCCTGGAAGTATTTTAAGTACATCCCTGACCTGATCCCTGTTGAACAAATAAAGTGAGTATACCTTGGAGGTTTTTAATTTCAATGGGCCTTACACATGTGTTCAATAACTATGTACAACAAAAGCTCTGCTGAGTCCAGGCTCCAGGTTTGCTTTTCAGGTCATGAACAATGGTATTTGTCCAGCTTTTCCTGAGAGCTACAGATAAAACTCCTGTGGATGCTCAAAGTACTGTTCTCCAGGCTTAAAAAGGTTAAAGAAGTAGACAAAGTGTATTTCTCCCTCTCGGATTCCCTGGAGATGTCTGATTTGGCTGATGGTTTGCCATCCTTGCTGGTGCAAACCTCTGCACACCAAACTGAGGTATGGTGCCACTTAAAAGATCTCTGACGTCTCTTTTACAGCAAAAGACATTCCCACTAAGGATGTTGTATTTCCAGCACTCTGTCCAGGCTCCAGTAGGAAGTGGCATTTCATTGAGGTGGCTCACAAGCCACCAGCTGGCTGAGGGGGTCTGCCTAAAACGGGAGAGGGCTAATGTCACCTACCCTGGAAATGCGAACTCTGGCTGTCCTTAATATCCTGGGAAATCACTGAGGAACACAGCAGACCCCCAAGACCAGGGCAGCTACTCAAATGTTTTTGATGCTACTGATGCCCTACCAAGAGGGCTTGGCAGGTGGCTGTTGTGGTGGAGCATTTGCTCTTTGTTTCTTCTTTCCCCACTTATGCAAATGCAGAGGACAGACAAGGGGGATAAAGGGGAAGGAAATCTAATACGTCCTCCAACTCCTCTGCTGGGTGATTAGCAAAATCTAAACTCTCTGACAAAAGCTTTGAGTTGTGGCTTGGAGAGAAGATGCTATGGGATCAATATTATCATCAGATAATCCCAGAATAAAACCTCATTAAGGTTGGAAAAAGCCTTCAAGTTCAGTGAGCCCAACATTAGCCCAACACAGCCAAGCCCACCACTAACCCCAAGTGCCCACAAGTCCACATCCACACATTTTAAAAATCTTCTGGGGATGATGACTCCACCACTGCTCTGGCCAGTCTTTTCCAATGCTTGACCACCCTTTCAGTGAAGAAACTTTTCCTAATATCCAGTCTAAACTCCTCTGGCACAAACCTTTCCTCTTGTCCTGTTGCTTGTTACTTGGGAGAAGAGACTTATCCCCAGTGATAATCCATCACTTTAGATATTGCTGTACAAGTGCCAGGCATCTCTTTTAATTAATGGCATTATTTATGTATCTTTAAAGCCCAAACCTTGGTTGGTTTTTTTTCTTTTGCCACAGCAATTAGTGAAGCAGCCTAAAGGCTGATACAAATGGCAGTGAGTATGACCAGAAATGAGTGTGCAGAAGTGGCCTCTACCACACACCTTCACGCTGGCTCTCCTGAAAAGTGTCAGGGCTTCTACCCACAAGATGTGTCTGAACAGGAGGCATCCAGGCTCTCCTTTTTCCAGCAGCAGCAGGAAGCGGTTTCAGAGTTCCTCCTTTGGGTTTGTGCCACCCAAACGTGGATATTTTTTTGGTAAATACAGCATGCATGCAGCCTGCTTGACCTCAGTAAATACAGCGTGAGCCTGTGTGTAAACTTGAGGCCAGCGCACAGTTGGTGACTTGGAGAGGCTGCTCTGGCAGCAGGGACCTGCCATCAATCACAACCTGCTTTTAGGGTGTCAGCAAGCAGAGCAGGCTCTGTTAGTGAAAACTCCAGATGAGGAGCAGCATCCTGGTGGCAAAGCATCACTGCTGTATGATGTAATTCATGTCTGGTACTGTAATGTGTGCACGGTAACAACAAATACAGACCTTTCCCCAAATTAGCGACTGTCAGGTTTTTTGTGCTGGCTGGCAGCTGTCACTTGAATCTTCCTAAGTAACTAGATTGAGTTCCAAGTAGCCCCAAACTGCCCCCTGGTCAGTTTTTTAGGGAGAAGAGACTGAGCCCTCCATTCACAAACTCCGTAAATTTGTGTTTCTTTCATGAAATTCCTACTTTGGAATGTCCATGATGTCTTTAAACTGTCTCCAAATCTTCATATAAAGGTCAAGGTTAGCACCTGGTAGTCACTGTTTTCCTTAACACTTCACACCAGACAGTGTAACTAAAATTTTACTATTTATTGTTTTGATGTCTGAGGGAAACTTGATTAATGTTCTTTATTTTTGCTGAAGATTAACCCAGTCACCCAAACCAGGAGTTACTGTGATGGTTCCTGTCAGAATATTTTCAGTAGTGGCCCAGTAGTGTTAAAGATGGAGATGAAGCAAGACAATATGGCTCCAACAAAGCTAATTGGAAAAACTCCCATAAACTTCAGCAGAATCAGGATTTAATCCCTGCTATTGTACAGTTAAGAAAAACTACATGAGAGAGAAGTCTTTAAAAAAATTATTAGAGAACAGTTGGGATCTTACATGTCAAATGTATTTAATTAGAAATTTTCCAGTATCTCTAGAGATTTAGGGACATGCAGTGGGACCTTTTCTGTTTGGAAAATACTTTGCCCATTGTGGGCACTAGGAGAGGAAAAAAATTGAAATAATCTGTATCCAATTGCAGTTGGAAATGTAATACAATGGGATAGGGCTGAGACCCACAGGGAAGCAGTGGCAGCACTCCCACTGACCTTAATGGGAGCTGGACCACATCCCACACGGCCTCGGAGACGTTTGTGGGGGGGAAAAAATATTCTACTGCAAAGCTGAAAGATGAGAATGAAGAAACGCACGGATTTCAAAACTCTGTGGCTCAAGTGGGCCCAGAGCCAGAGCCTGCTGAAGCAAACACAGAGTCAACGGTCAGGCAGGCTTGGTTTGACTCGTTCTGTTGGGTCTTTTGTTTTGCAGAAAGTTTTGTCATTTCGTTTGTTCCTACCCTTAGAAAATACCTGTTCACCAGCAGATAATGCACATTAGCAACTCCTCTGTATAACTGATACACTGGGTTTTATCCAAAATCACAGGAGAGAAGCTATTTGTGTGTTCTCAGTAATGAAGTCGAGCTGGTGACCTCCACTCTCAGCAGTTCCCTTTGAGAGGGGGATGTCTCCCATGGGATCACCTGTGGGTGAGGGCTGGGGAAAGGCTGGCAAAAAGGGGTCATGAAGTGGTGGGGTTTCTATTGCTGCAAGGTGAGGCACACCATGCTGCTGTCTCGCTGGCTTTGAAGACAGCAGGAAAATGATGAGGAGGTAAAATTTGCTAGAGGTAGAACATTTTCTGGGTTTGAAACGCAGCTGAGGAAAGGCTTAATGGTGAAAAGGCATTTCCTTCATGTAGAGGAAAAGGAACACCCAAAGGACTGCAGAAAGGGAATGAAAATACCTTCTACCTCAACAGGGCCAGCAAAGAGAGCCCCCAAGCTGCTCTTGCTTCCTTGCCATTTTGTGAACTTGTGGAAAGAGATCTCCACCACGGATCAGTTCACAGCAATCGGGTGTCTGATGCACAACTGCAGGAGCTAAACACAGGACAAACACAAAGCCTCTCCTGGGTACCAGGACAAGCTTTGTTCTGTGTCTCTCCAAGTGCATCAGTTCTCCAAACCACACGGGAAAGTTTCCAGAACTTTCAGCAAAGCAGGGCTCACCGGTTTCATAGGGAATTGAGAAGGTCCTCACTCCCAAAGAGCTCTCAGAGAGGCAACACGCAGAAGGAGCCCAGCTCCCAGGCAAAGGGCTGCCTGTGCTTCCAGAAGAACTTGCTAGAAGCCACAATGCATCTTGGAAGGAGTGGAGATCATATTTCAGCCCTGGATTTTAGGCACACGTTGTGACAGCCCGTGGCAGACATGCCAGGAACTTCATTCCGTAAATCACATTTCTTGCAAAGGAGGCCTCTGTGCTCAGTAGTAGTAGCATTTGTTTCTTCTTTTTCTTGGCTGCTTTGCTTGGAAGTAGTGTAAAGACTTAACCCTGGTGAGAAGGACCTGCAGAGAAATAATGGAGTATGTGAGAGCTCCGGCTTTTGCCTTGTTAAATGAAACTCGGTCTATATAAACACCCCCGAAAAAACCCACTGGTAATGCTGCAAACATGGGATTCAGCAGTGGGCTGTTTTCATTTAGCCTTTTGGCAGCATTTTTAACAAGAATATGTTTTTTTGTGACTTTCAAACCAGACACATCATCTTGGATGAACTGTAATGGTAATAAAAGCATTGCAAATATCTCTATTTCTAACCCAGGTTTTGCTGGAAACATCTTGCTGCTCAGAGGAGAACAGAGCCTTCGTGTACTGAGTGTAACTTGCTTAGAAGTGAGTACTAAAATCATGTTCCTGTCCTTACTCACACCCCAGCTTTACTCTCAGCATTCTTTGGTTTGCTCAGTTATCACCCCCCTTGTTAAGGGTGCCTTTTACTTTCATCAGGCCATGCTGCAGAAACTTCAGAAGCTGCTGACCTGATGTACTTTGTCTTTTCCCTCTGAAGTGTGTGATGTGTTTAATGCAACAGTGTTTTGTATACACAAAGGCTATCATCACCCCAAATTACCTGTTTGTAGACAAATGTCTCCTCAGTTAGCTGCTGAGGGTGAGGAAGATCTCTGCTGCTAGGTAAGAAGAGGCCTCAGTCTGGAGTGAGGTCTGCTTTGAACATTTCTGAATAAATATTTTGCAAATAAATGTATATATGGAGACATGGTGTTCAGCTTGATTAAAGTGGTGACCCTAAAAAATGTAGAAAATGGTAGTGGAGATTGTCATCATAAAAAGGGCTTAATTAGCAAAGCACCCACTGATCTGTAGAGCAGACATGAGCAGCTGCAGTTCAAAGTTCCTGCCTCTGCCCGAGATGCTGAACCCCATCATCAGCTCATCATCACCTCGTGTAGCCCTCTGTGTATCCAGAGTCAGCCTAAGATTAGGCAGGAATTCTGCCTCTCTACCAGCTAGAAAGTTACTCCAGAATCTCTCTCAACAGCTCAAAACTTGCTAACTTCCATGTGTTCTACATTTTCTCGTCATTGCCAGCTGGTAAAGTTTGGCATAACTGTCACTGTTAATCCTGAGCAATCCTGAGCAGCACAACTCTATCCATTGTACCAGTGAATTCAGCCTTTTTTTTTTATTCTTGTCTGTTCTAATCCCATTCTCCCTGAATAGAAATTTCCATCTTCCTCTTCGACAGTCCTTTCCACTGTTATGCTATCAACAAAATTCAAAATGCTCCTATTTCCTGTGCCAAGACAATAATGAAAATATCTACTATTAATCTAATATCTACTATTAGTATTAATCTAATTATCTAATAACCCAATACTCAGTGTCTAGGAACTCTCCCCTTCAACCCTCTCTATGCTGATGTCCCCTCTTTCAGTCTGAGATGACACCTCCAGCTTCCCTAAGAAGTTCCCTCTGGCTCTCTGATGGAAGAGTTCCTGGAATTGCTGGGCTCTGTCTATTCTTTTGCTCAAAAGTAGGGTGAAGACCAAGAAGTAAATTTCTTCTAAATGTACTGGTCATAGAATCACAGAATGGTTTGGGTTGGAAAGGACCTTAGGATTCATCTGGATTCCAGTATCCCAGGTTGCTCCAAGCCCTGTCCAGCCTGGCCTTGAACTCCCAGGGATGGGGCAGCCACAACTTCTCTGGGCAACCTGTGCCAGGGCCTCTCCACCCTCACAGGAAATAATTTCTTCCTAATATCTCATCTAAACCTGCCCTCTGTCAATTTGAAGCCATTCCCTCTTGTCTTGTCACTACATGCCCTTGTAAAAAAACTAAAACAAACCAGCAAAACTCTTGAAGCTTGATCTGCCTCTGAGCCAAAACACATCTTAATAATGAAAAGTTGAGTGAGAAAATGAATTGTCCCTTCTGCAAAATTGCTGGGTTTATAAGAGTCATAGGTAATGGGATGTTTACCACCAAGAGCCCCCAGTACCTCACTGCTTTGACTGAACCATTCATGCTGTCCATGAAGGTATAGATTTGGTGTGGTGTCACACAGCTGCTGTTTCCCAGTGCAGATCCATTCCTTGAAGATGTGGCCTTTGCACCAAGGAGGTTCCCTGCTTTGGAGCAGAGCTTCCTCTGGGAACGCCGATCGCAGCTGCAATGCCACCACCACTGACCACAGCAGAAATCATCGCCTCCAAACACATTCACCATGAGGAAAACCAGAGGCCTTGCTGTTCCCAGGGGTGCTGCTCTTTCACCTCCATCCTCCTTCACCCAGCGACGTGACCATCAGTGAACCACAGCCCCCTGAGGGGTGCTTGAGCCCCACCGCACGAGGAAGGAGCGACGGAGCAGCACCACTGTCGTGCAGGTCATTCTTCCAGCCCGTACGGTGCTCCAGGAGGCAGGCAGGGAGTTAACTTTGTGCTCTGCCATCGCTTGGAGCTGCAAGCCAGCCTCTGAGGAGGAGCACGGCCCACGCGCCGGGAGCCGTCAAGCTGCAACACGCCAGAGCCACCGCGGCACTCCCGGGACGGCTTCGCCTCACCCGCGCTGCTCCTCCTGCAGCCTCCGAAAGGCCAGTGGAAAATAACGATCAGCTGCTGCATTGTTTGCCTTCAAAGCTCCCGTGCCAAACACAACAGGAATTCCCTGCGCTGTGAGGTGCAGGCGGGCGCAGGAGCGGCCCGCTCGCGGTGCGTTCTCCTGCTGGTGCGCGACCGTGCAGCCCAGGGCTTCCTGCGCTTTGGGGCTGTGGGGGCAGCAGCAGCCACGGCCGTGCCGCGCTGCTTCAGGTTCGTCTCGATATTGCCACTTCGTGGAGTCACAGAATATCCTGAGCTGGAAGAGATCTGTCAGGGTCATCCAGTCCAGCTCCTGGCCCTGTGCAGGACATCCCCACCGTCCCACCCTGTGCCCAAGAGTATTGTCCAAACACTTCCTGAGCTCTGTCAGGCTTGGTGCTGTGACCACTACTGCTGTTCCAGTGCTCAGCCACCCGCTGGGTGAAAAACCTTTTCCTGATACCCAACCCAAACCTTTCTATAAATACATAATTTTAACAACATTTGATGCAGTGCTGTCCCTGCTGTTGGTGCACGCTGAAAGCACTACTGACCATGCTTTATTTCCTTTCAAATATTTAATTGGTCTAGATAAAACACTGGCTAACTGGCATTGATTTAGATTACTCAGGAAATGCCTGTAAATGGAGTAAATTTACACGGCTTACTGGCTATCGCATGCAGTCTCTCCCTGGCAGTATGTGCATCACCCCATGCTTCTCTGTGCGACAAACCATTGGTGCAAAAGGGTTCTGGTGTGGGGAAAGGGCTCTTTAATGAAGCAAAATTCTAATGAGGCTTTGCGGCTGAAAGCTGAAGCTGAAGAATTCAGACCAGTAATAAGGTGTGCATTCTTGGCCACTGGAGAATTTAATATCTGAAACAATTTGCCTAGGGATATGACGAATTCTCTCTTTGAAAACTTAAGATGGGGTTATTTTTTCCTAAACAATCTGGTTCAACCAGAAGTTATGGTCTTAATGCTGGAAGTTCTGGTAGCAAGTATCTGACCCAGGCGATGCAGGAGTTCAGATGAGGCGCTGCAAGTCTCCACTTGGGTGAAATAAAATGTTTTAAATGCTGTACTAAAGCATTGCTTACCTTCATGCTTTAAATCTTAACTCAATCTTCCCTGCATGATGAAGTGGGGGAAAAGTGACAACAAATGGCATTTTCTGAATTTTTTTGTGATGTGCTTTTACTTCTGTATCTATTCCTCCAGTAATTTCTCACTGACATTAAATATAACTTGGCTTAAAGGGAATTGTCTCACCTTTATAGAGCCTCCTGATCCCTTTTCTTGTCCTGGGGAATGAGTTACTGCTTGCCAGTGCTAAGGGATAATTCACCAGGAAATACCCCAGGCCAAGCAATGAACTGCACAGCACAGCAGCCCTCTTTCTACTCATTTTCCTGCAAAAACAATCCTTGTGCACTTAGATATGTAAGGAATGCAAAATACAGTGGTGGTAGTGACTTTTGGAGCTATTAAGTATATTTTCCTTCTCTTCCCTTAGCATACAAAAGCCCCTATGGTGGGCACAGACCTCCCTGGCTGGAGCAGGATTTCTCCTTCTCCTCCTGGCCCTTGTAGAGGAGCTGTGGCTGAACTGCAGTGACATCCAAACACTGCTGCCTGCCCAAGTGGCTCCTGAATCCGTGAGCCCCTGCAGATGAGCTGGGGGGAGTATGGGCATGGAAATATTTGCTGCATCCCTGGGAATACCTGGGCTGGCAGGAGCTGACACGGCTGTCACCACAGCGGGGCTGAACAGTCAGCAACAGGAATTTGAGGAGAAGGAAACAAAAAGGTAAGTAAGAAGAGGACCTTTGATACAATCCCATGGAAACCACCCCTACAACCCAAGAATACCCTACAAACTCTTCCAGTATAAATCTACTAAACTAATCCAGTGTTGGTGATCTAGATGAACCCTTGTACTCATTTCAGCTGTCTCTGTACAAGGACCTCAAAGGAAAATGAAGATAAAGGCCTGTATGTGAGGTCTACTTGATTTGTCTCTGTGTGATAGTGGTGAATGAATGTCTGCAGGGAATGCCAAACTTTATTGTGTTGTCTGTGAATAACGAGTCTTCTCTTAATACTCTGGAATTAGTAGGTAACCAAGAAAGGGCTTTTTGGGGCCACAGATGTAGTGATTCCAGTATTTCCCAGGATTTTACACTTAGATTTTTTTCATCAGTGGGTTTGATGAGCCCTCAGACCGTGTCCGCACAATGACATCAGTCAGACTCCCTCTCTTGTGCTTTGGGAGCTCATTCTAATAAATGTTGTTTGTTTTTTTAACCTGTGAGCGGAGCAGGGCTAGAGGAGAACTGAAATACCAATTTACTTCTTGTGAAGGTCTTGTGAAAAGCAGGCAATGTCCAAGGGAGAAAATACTGGAAAGTTATTCTTTCATTTGTCAGCATGCTAAAGCCCGGATCCATCCTTTTGCCAATGCTAAATGGTTCTTCATTGTGAACAACACAGCTTCACAAATTATTGCTTTTTCAACCTTTCTGCCCAGTAGTTATTGAAATGAACAGAAAAATTCGTGCTTTCATTTAGAAAGTGGCTCGCTTTGGGGAAACAAATTTATTTACCAGAAAGAACTTTACTTTTTGAAGCAAAAGCAATACTTCGCTGAAGAGTGTTTTGGGGAAAACTGCACATGTTTATCTCCCTGTGTTTACTGAAAATAGACAGAAAAATCCTCCTTACAGAGGTTCTCTTTCCTGGCAAGGGGACACAGACCTGAAAAGCTCTGGCGGGTTGCGAGCTGGCGGCTGTGAAAATTCTGATGTTCTTCTGCCTTCGTGGCGTTCATCAGCAGAGATGCACAGGGTGGCACTTGAAGATGGCAGCTCACCAGGAGAGAGGGAATAATACCCTCTGGATGGGCAAGGAGATGAGATTGATACGAGGAATTTCAAACCATGCAGTTGAGGACTACATGTAGGTAAATTTTGCTGGGCAGATGTTTCTTTATCGGCCTGAGACACGCACACTTTACAATGCTCTGTGTTTGGCCAGTAAATTATTTAATGGAACAAACAGTTAATCTTCAGTCCCAGCCTTGACTCTGGCTCTGCTCTTCAAGCTTGTACTCACTCCAGAGCAAATGTTTCTGCTGACAAATTCACAGTGATTTTTCATGCTGTTGGCATGGTCTGGCACATTTCTTCAAGGAAAATAAATCTTGATATCAAATAGGGAATATTCACCTAAGAAGGAACTGAGTAAATGTTGGCTATTGGTTATTTGGGTGTACCCTCCTTCAGGGGAAGAAACTCATTTTTCTGTTTAACTCTTGAAAGATGTTATTGACTTTATATAGAAAGAAAAAACATTGAGAGCACACCACAATCTCCTGACAAATATGTAAAATCCTGTCTGTTTGTATTCACAGAGCAGAGCTGGAACCAAGCAATGAATAAAGACCATCAGTAAACTTCCAGTAGATGAGGCAGAGTGCAATGGCTCAGAATGGATGGGGATGAGCTTTTTAGCAGGGCTGGTTGTGATCAGAAAAGGTGGGGGTGGTTTTAAACTAAAAGAAGGCTGATATAAGAAAGAATTTTTTACAATGAGTGGGTGAAATACTGGCACTGATTGCCCAAAGAAGCTGTCCCCCATCCCTGCAAGTGTTCAAGGCCAGGTTGGTTGGGGTTGGAGTAACCTGGGATAGTGGAAGGTATCCCTGTCCAAGGTGGGGGATTGGAATGAAATGATCTTTAATGTCCCTTCCAACCCAAACTATTTTAGGACTCTATAATCCTATAAAGAATAAAGGGAGATGTGGCCCTGGGGTGCTCTGCAGCAATAATAAATCCAATAATAAATTTCTAGGACTGCACAGGTGTATAACTGAGCCTTACCCCAGCACAGTGACACCCTGGATGGAAAACTGCTCCCAGGAAGATTTGTCGTATGGAAGCGGTACCCAGCCCTCACACAGAAATAATTCCCACTGCTTATCTAAAAGCTCCTCTGCAATGTTGGGTGAACTGAAGTCAAATATTACACTTTAAAAGACAATTACGTGTCTTTCACTTCCTCAAGTCCCTCTAAAGCCAAATAGTGCTATCTAATCTAATCTAAACCACCCCAGCTCTTCTCCATCCCCTCAGACACATGCTGTGCATTACATTTCTGCAGAAATCCACTGCAGTCTGGTTCAGCAATCCCTTTGAAGTCCTTGGAAGCTTATCTGTACTCCAGCAAGCAAGGGTGTGTCTCCCGGCCAGCTTGCAGGCGACCATAAAGCAGAAATTTATCCCAGAGGCCACAGGTGGCTCTCTGGGGATTTTTCTTCTCTGAGTATCAAGAAATCCCCAGAAGTTACCCCAGAATAAAGGGCTGCTGAGGCTGTCAGTGCTGCTGAGCGTGAGTGGGACTGTAGTGTGGGACACGTCACAGTGCCTTGTGGGCACGGCCCACCAGGACTTGAACAAAAACCTTCAGGAAAGCACTGAAAATGGTCACAGCTGCCTCGTGACAAAACCGAGCAGGCAGAAACAAAGTGGGGGTGGCAGGAGGCATCTGCCTGTCTCCCCTCCAAACTCCAGCAAATCCCCCAGGTGCACCCACCAGCATCAGCCTTTCCCTGCCCAGCTGCAACCCAGCTCTCCAGAGGATGTACACACCGCACTCCCCCTGCTCCATCACTATTCCCACCCCCCTTCCTAGTAACCACAAATGCTTTCACTAAAAAAAACCCTTGAAAATGGTTTTAATGCCACAGGAGAAAAGAACAACAAAAAAAAAATCTGACATTAATCCTGAGATGAAAATGGCTGAGCAAGTATTTATGTTGATTTAGGGCTGTTCTTGTTACATTCTTGAAACTACTGAGGTTATCTTGTAATCCATCGGAATTGCAGCTTGCGGCATTTTGAGCTAATTTTCAATTGTGCTGTATTTAACTATTCTTTACCTCATTCTGCCTCCCAGTATTTGTGGAAAAACATTCATCAGGCTTAGGAAACCCAAGCCTACAACTTCTGGGGTGTCTTGGCATCAGAAAATGGAGAGCATTCCTTAAAAAGAGCAATTTTGGGGTCTGATGAGATTTTGGACTCTGCTGAGAGGAGGCACTTTTGCAGGGCTGGGTTTTGGCTGGAGGAGGGTTCCCTGAGCAGCTCCCTTTCTGTTTATTTTCTGAGTGTTTTGAGTGAATGCACGTCCCTATAGATGTTTAGAGAGCAGCAGCACTGGAGATGAGGTTTATTTATTCACAAGACATGTATCATGCAAACAGCTGTGCACTGCTTCTCCTCACTGCTCTGTTGACGAGATTCAGCTCCCAGCCCACTGATCCAGCTGGGAGAGGCAGCACAGCCCCCCAGGAGTGGGGTCTGCAGTGCCTGGAGGCTCCTGCCTCTCCTCCAGCATCAGGCCATTGGGCTCATCCCTTCCTGGAGCTGGAGCTCTGTGCTGCAGGCTGGAAAGTGGGAGGACAACTGGACATGACCCAGCACTCACACGTTGCCCAGAGAAGCTGTGGCTGCCCCATCCCTCAAAGTGTCCAAGGCCAGGTTGGACAGGGTTTGGAGCAAGCTGGGATAGTGGAAGGTGCCCATGGCAGGGGGAAGTTGGACTAGCTGACCTTTAAAGGTTCTTCCAACTCAAACCATCCCCTGATTCTAAGATGGACACAAGGATTTTGGAAGACCTTTTCACTCTGGTAAAGTTAACTCCCTTCTCCCACCATTCTCCATATTGAGAGAAGACCTCCGAATGGGTGGCAAGTTTGTCAGAATTTTGGATGCAAGGCCATGAGGAGATATTTTATGCTGGGCCAGTTTGGTGGTCTTCTCAGCATCCCAGAAAAGGAAACCTCAGTACTAAACTCAGCATTTAACATACCCAGTGACCAGACAGATTTTCCTGGAGTACAAAGCAACTGGATGTCTCTAAGCACATGGGATCACAGTGTGATTTTCCTCTGGGATCTTTTGCAAGTCACTCCCTGAGGAAAGCGGGGGTCAACCCCATTTCTCACATGCCTCTGGAAAACGTTCCTGGCCTGCTCCTTGCCCCTTAAACCATCAGAAACCCAGGGATTTGAGGCAGGGTATATGCAAAGAAACCTTGTACTTCCACATCATGTCCTGGCTTCATGACAGTTTCGGTGAGAGCACCATATGAGCACCTTCCTTTCCTCCTTCAGCTGCTTTTCCCTTTTGTCCCTTCTCCTGACCCCTGGGCAGCCCTATGGTATGGAAAGAGACCCATTGCTTGCAGTTCCTGTTGCCTGTTTGTTTGCAGAGACAGGGTTAAACCTGCATTACTTCTTATCTGTAAAGGATGTTTTTCCTGTTGAGCACAAGTACAAATGCAGCTCCTTTGCTTTTAGCTCAATTTTTCACTACTTGCTTCTCCCCCCGCCCGCCCTTAGTTGTACTCCGGCGATCACAGCAGTTTCTGTTTAAAATGTTTCAGTTTCTCTGTTTTCTAGAATTAACCAGGAGCTTGTTGCTGCATGTAGAGCAGGGCGGGACTGCTGATGCCTATTTTTTTTTTTTCTTCTCCTCAGAAAGTAGATTGCTGAATGTAAAGCTTCAGGGAATAAAATTTACAGGAGAGAAATTGCCTTGTATGTTTTGAAGGCAGAGTTACCTCGCTGGCCAACACAGGATTTCACCCTTTACATGCCATGAAAAACTCTTTTTAGTGCTAATGCTTTCTGTAAATCTGGGATCAATGTTTCTCCAGTTCCTGAGTCCTTACTATTCTTTTCTTGTTCTCTGTGGCCAAAATTAAATCTGTTGCTTTCAGATGCGTTGCTGAATTGCTCTGATTTGCACGTAACGAGGCTGAATATTCCAGTAAAAAATTGGAGCCCTGTTTAAATTCTCCTTTTTTGACAGATTTTTGAGATTTATCATTTGTCACCAATGAACTTTATGGCCCTTTTCAAAGGACCTCCCAAATTTTGGGACCCATCCAGCCTGGGAAGGTAGGGAGAGGCCATTTATCATAGACCCCTGTGAGGGACACCCGTGGGACCGGGTTGGCTCTCCAAGGCTCTCTTTGGCAAATTAAAGGAGCACAGGGATTAAAAACCAGCAAAACCATTGCTGCACATCCACACAGAGCTGCTGTATTCCTCCCACTAGAGGACAGCAGCCGGTGCACGCAGCCACCAGGAGCATTTCACGGCAGAAGCAAGAATAAAACAGCCCTACCCTTCCTGTAGAAACTTGTTCCTTTCTAGTGGTTTTCACATAATGAATCCCAGTGAATATTTAACTAAGTCTCCACTGTAATCAAGTTTCTGGCCTCTTTACTTGTACCCACAGTGCAAAACATTTCCTGACCCACTGTGTTCAGCAGCCCTGGGAGTCTCCAGCAGGATCTCTGCTCAGTTGGCATCAGGGGAGCAGCATCAGGGCTGCTGGGTTTTTCTCATCCAGCAATCACCAATACAACCTTTGCTATCCTTTAAGAGATGGAATCTGACCTCAGCTTGGCTATCTAAATCAAAAGCAGCCCTTGTCTTCAAGCCCTGAAATATTGCTGTGTGTTTATACATATATGAATATTCATCCATATGCATATGAATATTCAGTAATGCAAGTCTGGATTTCATGCAAAGCAAGCTTCCCTGCAACCCTTTATTTAAAACAGAAAGAAATGAAGGAGAAAAGGGTGCTTCTGGGGCTGTAGGAGCAGGGAAGAAGGACAGTTTGGGTCTCTGTGTGGGAAACCTTTCTACGACTTCGGTTTAAGGAACTCCCCGTGCCCGTATCAAATCGTCTTTGGGCTTCATCTGCCTGACCATCACCTTTTCATCCCATTTTTGGGACTGCAGCTTGTGAACGTGGTTACAGAGTTAACAAATCTCTGTTTATGTGGAGACTTTCTTGGGCAGGTCGCTGGCTTCTCTCCAAGGCAGTCCAGTGTCTCAAGTGAAATTGTGGGTACCAGAATCACCTGGCCAAGTGGAGGAGGAGGTCCTCTTACAGTGGGGCCTGGAGCTGATAAAAGACATGGCTTTCACTGAGAGAGACACATAAAGGAAGAAGCAAATTCCTGTGAAAACTATGGTAGGAGATAGGGAAAAGAAACTATGCAAAGGATGGGGAGAGGAGGAAGAATATTAACTGCTTGGAGAATGCTGACTTGAAAGACGTTTGAGGGTTAAGAAGAATGAGGCAGGGAAATAGTTGTAGCCATCTAGTGCTTTGTTACTCAAGGTGGGAAGTAGAAGAATTACTTTTATTTAATATTTTTGACTGCTCCAGAGTGACTGAGCCTGCTTGTGTCTGCACCCGGGCCTGTGGGAGAGCGACCTGGAAATGCAGAGCTTGGCACTGCAGCCGAGGGTTTGGGAAGCAGGAGGGATGTGTTGGGATTTGGTGCTGTGGGACAGCTGGGTCACAGGACCCTGCCCAGAAGGAACAGAGGACCCACACTGTGGGTCCCTGCCTCACAGTTCCCTGCTCCTTCCAGGATTTAAACTGTAACACGAACCCTGGTGTAAGGTTGACTTCACACCTTCTGCTCTGAGGTTGTGCCTGAAAGCGCGAGCACCTCTGCTGAACCCTGCGGTGTCACCGGAGAGGAATCTGATCTGATGTAACACTGCAGGGGAAGCTGCCACAACCACAGCTGGTCTAGTCAGACACAGGGCTCCAGTAAAACAAACCAGCGGCTATTGATCAGCTGGAAACAGAAATGAGAAGAGCGTGGGCCAGCGAGCAAAATATACCCGAGTCCTGTAACAGAAGGGGAAATTTTCTTTGCAGCCTTTGTCTTCTCGTTTTTATAAGTCTGGCTCTGTCTTGCTGTGCCCTGCTCAGCACTCAGAAGGAGTTTATTCACAGGGTTTCTCTGCAGCGTGCTTTAAAGGAGCTCACTGCTAAAAGATCTTCCCCAATGGATGCTGCTTTCCACTCTTTTAGAAATGATACTGTTCCCCGAGAGCCAGGGGTGCTCTACCAGGACAGCGTGTGACAAATTCCTTATAGAGAATACATAATAAATTGAGGATTTTCTTTTATTTTGATTATTTAGTATTCAATATTTGCATTATGGAAGTGCCTGGAGGTTCCAGCTGAGATCAGTGTCCTATTGTTCTAAGCCATGCATAAAAACATGGTCAGAGATGAGGAGCTTACCATCTAAATAGATGAACTGGATAAAGGGTGGGAGACAGGAAGCATCTATTATTCTCATTTCATAGCTGGAGAGCTTGGACACAGACAATTTAAGTGCCTTTCCCAGGAAAGCCAACAGAGAAGGGCAGAAATCATCGAATGTCCAGGATCCCAGTGTAATACCCTGCTCATAAAACACCACATTTCCTGCCTAAATATTTCTTGCAACGCTGTAATGATAACAACAAATTTTATTTTGAATATTTTCCTTAAGACACACAAAATGAGAGGAGCAGCAGAAAGGTTACATGGCTACAAGGCATAACAATCCGAGGGGAGTGTTGATACTCAAATGCCATTACAAGACATTGACACAGCAGTGAAAACAATTTTTTTTCTCAACTGCTTGGCCTTACTGCGTGAAGAAGTATCTCCTAGAATATTCAGCTGTTCATAATGCAGAGGAAGATCAAAAATTGATGGCCAAAAGCAATTACTTGGTCCCCTTCTCTAGCTTAACCAAAATGACTTTCTGTGTTTGATAAACACCCAGTAAAACTATCCCTTGATGGGCCAGGAACTGCAGCCCTGCTTCCCATACAGACTTTGCCGTGAAAGAACTTGGTAGCCCATCTGCTTCACACTTGCATGGGTAATTATTGGATCTACTGGCATTAAAATAATTAATTCTTATCTCAGTTTTTCAGTTGAGCAGCATCTTGAACTAATACCTGGTGAGAACTAATGATGAAAGTCCCTCTGTAGTAGTTTTTATTTCAGAAAAGGGTTGTTTTTGTAGGAAATGACTTTTCCCTAAGAGACTGAAAAAGCTATAGAGCAACTTTGCCTGTCTTTGAAAAAAAAATATTTTCAGAAGTGGGTTCCTATGATTTGCTCTTTGGTACCCTAAAAAAAAGTCCGAAGCTGCCAGGAAAGAGAATCATAAACACTTTGGAAACCAGGTAAATATTTTAGCTGCCAAAGTTTGGGTTTAGACACTTAGCTTTGGAAGAACTTAAAAGAAATCTTAGACAAGCATTTAATCGTATCTAGCATGGTCAGGAGAAATTTCTGGATGGGACAGTTTGAATAACAGGGAAGAACTGTTGATTCCCACTGCCTTTCATGGAGAAAACCCTCAGTGATGTGTGTGGCTGAATTTGGATCTAGAGGGTTTCTCCCCATAGACCTCTAAGACTTGAATGTGTGGGTTTTCCTTTTCTTTTTTTTCACTCTTATTTAACTTTGTGTATTTTATTCCTATTTTCATCAGATAGAACTGTGGCATGTTAGCAGGTCCTGCACCTGGAGAGTGGATCAGTGCTGCAGAACTTGCTTCCCTGGGGTACCCACGGCCTCCCTTGCCATCTGTCTGCAACGTGCCAGGAGCTGGGGCTGGTTCCTCACTGCAATTCCACGGAGGAGCCAGTTCCCGTGGAGCCCTGGCTGCACTGATACCTCCAGCACTTAAAAGAAATGTCAGAGAGTCCGCAAGGTGTAGAACTGAGAGTGCTCAGAAGCTCTGTGCCGGGCTTTTTTTCTGAGGTGACTTTTCCCACATTACTCGGAGGCATTGGCTGCCCATCTCACCTCATCTCTCCGCAGACACGAGCTGTTTGTCACCTGCTTCACCTTCTGCCTCCATCCCTTCAAGCTGGGCTCTTATGGATGAGCTGGGCTCTGGTGGGCCCAGCCCAGGAGCAGCCTGAAGTCAGGCACATCTTCACCTTACCCTGCCAGGTGAAAGAGATGTTGGGCGGGAATTAATTCATCTCCTCACCTCCGCGTGCCCCTCGCTGGGGATTTGGCCGAGCCCAGCTGTGCCCTCCCTGCAGCTGGAGCAGGGCTCGGACCCTGCCCCTGTTGAACATTAACTGTATCCCTGCCTGCGTGCAGAGGGAGGACCGGGGTTCGGCTGACAGCAGCGACAAAGAGCTGGCAGGGCTGAAAGATTCAATTTAACTTTCTTTCTCCTCCCCCGCTTCCATATGCGAGGGCACACAGCGCTGTTCCTGCTTTTGAAACTTGCGGGGCAAAGGAGCATTGGTGTCCTCATTTTCCTTCCTCCCTATTGATGTATCATTGCCAGGATGAAAAAGGACGTCTCAAGAGCTTTTGAAAAAATGGGTGACTACTCAAGACATTTTATAAAGGAGGAAGAATGGGAGAGAAAATAGGACTCGGTAGGGGGTAGAAGGAGCCTGAATGTGTGCCTTGTCTGTCTATTCTTTCGCCTGAAACCTGGAGCTGTTGTTCCTATTTCAGTTCAAACTGTCACCTTTAGTTCATGATGGCTTTACTGCCCTTGCTCCTGAACCTCAACAGATTGGGGCTTATTTACCTATTCACACTCTGCTGTGGAACCTCATTAATAGGCTTATTAGCCACACCATTCACGTGCAGGAGGGCTCACAGAAAAGATCCCAGCCACTTTGAGAGGAGGAGGAAAAAACTGTAAAGAGATTATGCTCTCATTCAGCAGCCTAACTGCTATGAAAGGCTCCCTGGGCCCACTGAGATCTCTTGAAGCCTAAATATGATGACAGAATTGATCTCCCCCCCCACCCCTTTAATTCCAAACATGCTTCTGCTTTTCTCAGATTGAGGAGCTGGGCTGTTGTGGGCCACTTTAGGAGAATGTGGCTCATTTAAGAGAAAAGGCTGCTATTGATAGACTGCTATCTTTTCATCCTCCAAAAGAATAAATTCTGACAAGTGTTTCCAGACCTTGGAAATAGGTGTTCTGATTTGTCATTTTTAGTGGAATGCTTCCTTTTCTTTCAGAGTATGCAAAGATATCGATGAATGGGGAAAGGTATTGCAGCTTCCTGTGCCGGACAATAATTTATGTGAGAATGTGTTAACAGTGTTTTCAATGGGCGATGGACATGCCCGGAGCTGGGAAAATTGGATCTTGACTGTGACATCTCAGCTCCTCAATTAGAACATTCAGATGTCTGTTGCTTTAGGAACAACAACAACAACAAAATACTAAACCTGTGTTTCCAATCAATTACAAATTTGTCTGCCACCCCTCATAAAGACTGCAGTACTGGTGGGAAAATACGTGCTGGGAGGTAAACACATATTCTGCAGAAAACTTGGTTTCAAGTTTTTGGTGTCTAGGAGTGTGTAAATAGAGTTACAGTATGATGTGTGGCCACAGTCCTTGAAAATCCCCTTGATCAATACTGCACACAACATACAAAATGTACAGTAGAGCTTAAATAAAGTAACATTAAATTGATCAACGCTGATTAAATTTGAGGCAACCACCACTTATTGATTTTGTTGTTAAGCTGACTCTACATAAGCAAGCTTTACACAGACCCCATATTCAAAACCTTTTAGTTGATGGTATCTAAAGCAAATGTTTTATTAAGAAAGGATCAAGCTAAGCCATATTGAATTTTGAATATCTATATTATGCAGCTTTAAATCTGTGTGTCCAAGCAAATAATGTTTGCATAACTTTTCGACAACTTTTCCCATTTGGGCACCACACAGACAGGTATTAAAGGTGCACTGTCAGACCAGTTCACGGGGCAGTTGGAATAAGGCTTTGAACTGAGAGGCTCCTGAGGGTGATTTCTGGAGTGGGTGTTATCCAACCATCCTCTCTAGATGGCACTGGCCACAGGCCAGCCATGGCTTCTGAGCCAGAAACACTTAAGGAGAGGTTTCGGGGAAGGCTGTTGAGATGGTACCATTTTTGTGTGAGGATGCAGACGCTGCCCAGTGCCGGACTGGCAGTGCCGCAGCCCAGGCTCAACCACTGCGGAGGTACTTGCCGCGCTCCCCATCTTTCCTTTCCAACCCTCTGGAAAACTTTCAGTGGAGCAACCGTCCGGGGGCTGCGCGGGGTTCCTCCCCTGCAGCCCGGCGATCGCCGTGGGATGCGCTGCCCCGCTCCCCCGGGCAGGCAGCGGCCGGAGCCGGGGCTCCCCTGCGCCCCTCCTGCCCCTCTCCGGTGCTGCCGAGTGCGCCAGGTCCGCGCCGCGGGGGCATCCGCGACCCCCGGGCGGGGTGGGGGCTCCCGGCTCCGCACCTCTGCGGGCCGGGCGGGGG